>JAODAL010054860.1:0-24351 GCA_025379985.1 Phyllomedusa bahiana | reverse complement strand
CCCTAATACAAAACACTTTGAGGTCAAGGGGGTTCCCTGGAAAGAAGAGGGTTTGAGGGGGAAAGCGGTTTTTCCCCTTATTGACTGGAAGGGCTTCGGCCCCCGGAGGGTTCCCTTTTTCAGGGGAAACCCCTTGAGGGCCCAAATCTGTTCCCTGATCTCCTCTTTTAAATTCCAAAGGAAGAAGGGAGAGCTAACCCGGAGGGGGGGGGGGGGGGGGGGGGGAGGGGGGGGTTTACGCACCCCGGCCCGTTCCCCCCTGCCCCTTACGGGGGGGTAGGGCCCCGGGGGGGCCCCGACGGGCTGCCCGAAAAGGGGTCCTTCTGCTTCTGGGCCCGTAAAACCCCCGTACCCCCCCCCAACCCCGCCCCCTCCTGTTTTCCGGGCTTGACAACCCCCGCAGCGGGGTACCCATTCCCTTAAAGGGCAACCCCCGGCCCCCGGGGGGCCCAGGGGGGGTTAATTGGTTTTTGGGGGGGGAAGGGAAAGCGGGTTTCCTTTAAAAAGGTACACCCCCCCAGCACCTTGCCAGTTTGTTGAGTGCTTACTTTTGCGTTTGGGAGTTGTCTTGAATTTCTTTTCCTGACCCCCGTTTTTTCCCCTTGCCCCCCCTGTTTCCCCGTTTTCCCTGACCCTTGCCTGTTTTGCCCCCCTCCCCTAAACGTTGCCCGGGCCCCCTGCCCCACGAACCGTTTTGGCCCCCTTTGCCCCTGACCTTCTCCCCTGCCCCGGCCCTACGCCCCCGGGTTTCCCGTCTGTGTACCACGTGTTAACCCCTAAAGCAAGGAAAAAGCCCGGGTCGGGGTTTTAACCCCGCCCCCTGGTACCCTTCACGCCGCAGCAAAGTGGGGGGGGGCGAAACAAAATTTTTCAAAAATGCTTTTGTAATAAAGGTTTTTTGGGGCAAAAAAAAAATTTTTTCCCTTTATAAGCATGCTAAACAGCAGTTTATGCCCCCAAGATGGTCCCCTTTTTCCCGGGGAACCACTCCCCACTATGGGGCAGAAAGGAAAGGGGGTGGGGAAACCCCTTGACCATATCGGGAAAAAAACCCAATAAACTAGTGCCACTTTCCCTAAAGGACTCCCAAGAAACAAAGGAATTTAAACCCCACGCCCTGAAGCCTTTTTGGTAAAAAACCCCAATTTTATTTGTAAAAAAGTAAATTCATTCGGGCCCCCTGCTTCACACTAAAGGGGGGAAAACTCTTACCAGTCCCCTGTGTTTGGGTGCCCATTTCTTTTTGGGGGGGCAAACCCGGGTGTTTCCAATTTGGACAGCAGTGTAAAAACCCCCCAAGAGAAACCCTAAACCCCCAAAATTTTTGGCCCCAAAGTACGTGGGGCCCCTTTCCAGCGGGAGGGCCTTCCCGGGGGGCCCCTGACGTGCCACCGGGATTTAAAAGGGGACTTCCAAAAAACGGGGGGAAAAACCCTGATAATTTCCCACTTGAAAACAACGGAAAAGTCTACGGGGTTTTTTATTGAAAATCTGTGCTTCCCTGTTTTATTTGGATGGTTCCAGGTTGGGTCGGGGTGTTTGCCCGGTCACCCCGGGGTTTGCCCCCTGGTGGCACAGAGCGTTCCTGCTGTACTGTCTCAAGAAACCTTTGGGGGTTACCAAAGCTGCCGAGCCCCCCTTGCCCCACTTGCTGTGTATAAAATTTTGGGTGATCCTGGGGGGAAACCAAGGGACTGACACACGGGTTTTAAATTTTGGGAAAAATCCAAACCTAGTTTGGGGCCCTTGATTGCTGCCCAGTTCCCAGACTAGGAAAATGAGGTGGGAAAATTTTAAAGCTAGACGAAAGCACATGTTGCGGGTTGAAGGATAGAGGAAGTTCTAGGAGATTGGAAATCCCAAAAAAGGAGTTTGTTGACATTTGGAGATTTAGACAAAAACTCTAGCTAGACCCAGGACGGGCGCCAATTGCGGGAAGTGGGGGAAAGAAAATTCTGGGAAAGAAGGGATCCACAGCAAACCCGGTTTAGTCGAGAGGGAGGTACGTTTAGAAAACGTGTGTGCCCTAATAAGCAAAATAACCCCGGTGATTTGTTTGGGTTCCTAAATTTTTTTGGAGGGGTAAAGAGGGCCCCTTTTAGGGGGGCCTTCCAGCCCGTCCCCCGGGGCCCCTAATTTGTCGAGAAGAGAAGGAAAAAAAGAATTTTAGAAAAAGGTTAAAATTTAATAAAAACATGTGGGGTTTTTCCCCACCCAGGGGTAGACTTCAACCTCAATTGGGGAAATTTACCCTGTGAAAAAAACCCCAAGGGGGGGTTTCACGTTTTGGCAAGCTTTTAGAGGCTGCTTTTTTTTTAAAAAAATTTGGGAAAAAAGACAGGCTGAAGAGTTATCAAAAAAAAGGGTGGGTTTTGGAAAAGATGAATTTTAGGGATAAAAAAAGGGAAATGTTTTTGGGTTTTAAGTATTGTTCCCCCCGGACAAATTTGTCCCCCATCTTAAAATTGGAGGGGATTCTAATTTCCCGGGTTTGTGTCCAAATTTGTGGCCACCCAAAATTCCGCCCCAAAAGGATGGTTAAGGGTGTTGTGCCCTGGAAAAGGACGTCCTTTTTCCTGCCCCCCTTCCCCCTGTGCACCCAAAGTTTCCAGTGCCCAACCTGTTCCCTCCCACAAAATCTTCACTCCCACAACCCCCCCTCATATCCCTTCCCCCCCTTTGAGAGTAAAATCTGATCCGCCCCTTTCCCCAAAAACCAAAGGGCCACCCCCCCAAAACCCCCCTTAATCCCCCTGGTGTTACTACTTCCGCCCCCCCCTCCGGGGAAGTGGTCCCCCTTGGGTCCACCCCTTTTCCCTTTGTGGTGGCCATTTTTGTTTACACCCCCTAAAAACCCTTTTAACTTATGGGGAAAGGGTTCCGTACAGGGTTCCCAAAGGATCAAGTGATTCCCTTGTTTCCATTCATTTTAATGGATGGGTCTCTTTTTTTAGTCCTATTTTCCCGGGTGATCGGATGAGAAAAATTAAAGGGAAAAAGCGGTTTGGGAATAAGATGAACTGCATTTTGGGTTTCCACCTTCGGAGTTCGGGGGGAGGGGAAATTCATCCTCCCTACCGCCCGGGAGTCCGGTTCCACAAAACCGGGGACCCCTGTTTCCGTAGGGGACACATTGTCAATGAAAGATAGACCCCGGGACATGGGATCCATTTTTTTTGAAGCCTACCCTGGCCCCAATCAGCCCGGTACTTTAAACCCGGGCCCCCCGGTGAAATTTGAAAAACCCCTCCGTGTTGGGCCATAGTGGAATGCACCCCAAAAACCCCAATAGGGACATAGGGGCGGCCCCCCGCCAGAGACATAGTCCTAGCCAGGGGGAATCCATTCAGCCTTTTACAGTGACCGCACCCTAGGGCCATGGCCCCCTTTTACTCCCCAAACCAAAAATTGCCCCCACCGGGCCCCAGGGAAATCCCCCTTGAAAATCTTTTTTCACGCTGTAGGCCCTTTGTATATAATTTTCCCAAGGGGCCCCAAAATTAAAGGTGTTTCTAAAAGGGGCTTTACGTTTTGTAAATCCTTGCTCTGGCAAAACAAAAGAAAAATTAAAAGTCGGGCCCTTTTAAAGCCAAAAAGTGTGCCTTTTTGGGTTTTTCCCCCAATCACGGGTTTCTTTGCCCCAAAATTTGGTTCCCCCATATTAAAAACACCCACCAAAAACTTTAATTTGGGGGGAAATCCTTTCTTTTTCAGCAGGCCCCAAAACCCACAGTGGCGGTCGGGCAAAAAAGCCATTCAAAAACCCCCCCTTCCGACCCAAGCCTAAATTCCAAATTTAATAAAACCTTTCCAAAAAGTTCCAAAAGAGTTGTTCCCCGGGAAACCCCCCGGGTTTTACACCCCAAAGGGTAAAACAGCTAAAAAAGTCTAATAGCTCCCCCCTCCAAAAAAGCAATCCCTTTGGGCAGAGCATGCTTTTTGAAGGGTTTTGACCCCCAAGGGCCCCAGTGCTCCCTTTTTCAAGGGGTTTTAAAATTAAAGGGGCCAACACGGAAATTTAATGCCATGGGGGAAAAAAAGGCCCCAGGCCCCCCCCTTTCCCCCCAACCCCTCCCTTTTGGGGGTTTTTTCGGGGCGAAAAAAAAATATGAAGCAGAAGAAAAAAAAGGAACCAAGTATGTATCCTTTACTCCATCCCCAAGTAACCCCAGATTGTCACCAATACCAGACCCGGGAAAAAAAAAGCCAATCCCCATTTTACCTGAGGCTAGACAATACAAAAAAAATTTTACCCCCGGTTTGGGGGAAAAAGACTTGGTTCATTGAAAGGGCCATTAAGGCCGGGGATGGTTTCGGGCCCGAAAAATTACAAGTTAAATTCTGAACGCCCCTAAAGAAAAAGGGCCCCCTGAGGACTACCACTCGGGTGATAAATTTTCTGTTTCCCCAAATTGGAAATGGGAACATGCCCGGGCCTGTCTAAAAAAGTTCATCAAGTATTTTGGGTTTTCCCACACAGGATGGGGGGGAAAGCCCTTTTGAAAAGTTTTATAAAAGGATAAATTCCCTTTTTTGCGTTAAAGGGTTTTGATACCGGAGTTAAGATTCAACGGGAACCCTACTAGTAACATTTTTTGGTTAAAGGGCCCTAAAGGAAGTATTAAAAAGGGAAAAAACTGGGGGGGAAAAGACCCCCCAGAGTATTTGGTTTATGGACCCGGGAAAAAGTTTGCTTATTGCCAAACCCCGGGAAAAAAAGAACCGAAAAAGCAGGATCAAAGAAACCCAAAAAAAGTAAACCCGCCTCCAAAGTGAAGTGAGTTACCCCTATATGGTTTAAAAAACCCCCCTCCCCGGGTTTCCTTTTTTTCCCCGTGTCCTCCCCCCCAACAAGTATAGGGCCCCTTGTCTTTGGAGGCCCACCCTTTCCCCTTCTGCACCCTTTCCCCTTTTCTGCTGGGCCCTAGGGAAAAAAAACCCCAGGGCCCGGGAAAATTGGCGGGGGTCCCCAGTTACCCAAAAACCCCAACCCATCGTGGATACCCCCCCGCAGGGCCATCCACGTGTTTCAAGGTGGAAAGGGGGGGACATAAAAAGAAAACTCCCAGAATCCGGGAAGTTACCAAAAACCCCAAGGCCCTTTACAACCTCCTCGGGGGCCTCCCCAAAATTATGCCAAAAAATGATTCCCCAGCCTCCACCTCCCCGTAAAATTCCCAAATTTTGACCTTGGATAATGGCAAGCCCGTTTTTACCACCTCCCACTCAAATTATCCCTTTCCCACCAACAAAATGGGGAAATTTGTCTTTTACTTTTCAAGTTTTTTGGGGCAGAAAAGGGCCCTTAAAATTTCTAGTTCCCAGGGGTTTTGCGCCGGGGTCAGTTATCGGAAAAGCCCTTTCCCTTCAGATCTCTCATCTCTTGTAAATTCAGTCTCCTTTGTTGGAGTTGATGGGAACCCTAAGCATTAAAACTTCCCAATTTCCAATCCTTGGGCCCCAACCCCGGGGATTTTTGTAGCTAGACTAAATAGTTCCCCCAACTGCCCATTTAAAATTTCTGGGGAGCGGCCCTTCTCCCGAAACTCAAAGCAAAACTATTCTTTTTTGGATGAAGAGGGGAATGAAACTGGACCTACCAAAAAACCCCCTTTAAAATTAAAATTTTTTATCACTATCTAAATTTTAATAAAATTAATTTTTTTCCCCCAATTACCAAAAACCTAACCCTTCCCCTTTTTTCCCCTTTTCTTTTCCAAACCCTAACAAAAAAAACCCCTTTCCCAAAACCCCCCTATATTTTAACCCCTTCCCCTAAAAAAATTCCCCCCCAAAACTTCCCCCATAAACACCCTTTTCCACAATATCCTCTCCCAAAACCCCTTAAAACCCAAACTTTTTACACCCCCCCCAAAATTTCCTTAATTCCCCCCAAACCCCACACCCCCATAAAAAACCCCCCTAATAACCCAAAAAACCAAAAACTTTCATCCAAACATAAAACCCCCCCTTCCCCCCCCCTAAACCCCCAATTTCCCCCAAACCCCCCCCCCACAAACCCCTTCCCCCCATTTACCCTTTTCCCCCACCCCAAAACCCCTTTTTAAATCCCTTTCCTTTTAACCCTTAAAAACCCCGGCCTTTCACCCATCAACCACCCCAAAATTCCCCTTTAATACCCCCATTCAAAATTTCCCCCAACCCACTTTTAAATCAACCTAAAACCCCAGGGGGGACCAACCTACCCCCAAAACCGGAAGCCCCCTCCAAAAAAACCCTTTTATTCCTTTAAGGGCCCCTTTTCCCCCCCCAAACCTATTTTCTTTGGCCCCCCCAAAACTTTTAATTAATTAAAGTTTCTCAAAAAAATTAAAAGGGCGTTTCCAAAACCCCATTTTTCCCCCCCCTTTTTCCCAAATTCACCCCCCCTTCAAAAAACCCCAAAAAATTTGTTTTAAGAAACCCCCCCCCGTTTTTTAAAAAACAGCCAAACCAACCCGGGCATTAAAAAATTTCCCGGGTCCCCCCCCCCCCCCCCCCCTTCAGAAAAGGAATTTCGTAAGAACCCCGAGAATCTTCTTTTATCACGACCCAATCTGTCCCTTGAGGTGGATTTTGGATTTGGGCCCCCTCTTTTAAAAATGGGGTTGCCCCCCAACCCCCCAAAAACGGCTCCCCCCAGGGCTTACCCAAACCCTTTTTAACATTGCCCAAATTTTTTGGGGAGCTTTCCGGAAGGTCCGGGGCCCAACCCCCCCCGGATAGGAATAGGCCTTTCCCCCCTTAATAATATGAAGGGTCCCCGGGGGGGGGGCCCCCAATGTTTGAGGGAGTTTTTGGTAAGTTTCGAAAGTTTTCCTTGTATTTTTTTTTGGGGGGCCAACCCCTTGACCCAAATCGGGGGAAAACCCTTTTTCATGATTGAAAGAAGGGGGAAGTTCTAACGTCGGGGGCCAAAAAAAAAAAAATTTTTATCCAACCAAACGCCCAAATGGGGTCCCAGGGTTTTTTCCCTTTTTTTCTTATTTTTTTTCCAAAGGGTTAGGGTTCCCGGGGCAAGGCGTTTTTTAAAACCTGCCAACCTGCATTCCCCCCTCAAAGGGGGGGGGGGGAAATATAAGGAAACCCCCGGGAGGGCATGACTTCCCAAATTTCCTCCATTTCCACGTGGAGGGATGATGCCCAGATCCCTTTTTTTTCATGATTGCCTTGAAGTCATGCAGACAAGAGGTGCAAAATCCCCCCAAAAAGGGGGTTTTTTTTAAAAAACCCCAATTGAAAAGCAGACTTTTTGCTATTTCATGATGGATCTAGATTTGGATGAAAAAGGGGAAGTTTAATACTGGATATGCTGTGCCCATCCCCCACGACTTTTTGTTTTCCCGGGAGCACCCCCACCCACACGTATCACCCACAAAAACCCTGAGCTCAAAGCCCGAGGGGGGCCCTTTGCGGGACATGTAAAGGGGGGAAAACACCCAAACCATTTATACTGGACTAAAGATATGCATTTGGCATTGAAATGTTTTTGGCCCCAATCTGGGCAGCCAGGGGGGTATAGAAGGGCCCCCAAGTGGGTTCCCCAAATCAAAAAAAATGAAAAGGTAGTCCCAGAAGCCCCCTGGAGGCACAACCCTCCCCAAAAAAAGTACCCAATCATTAAAGGGAAAAGCACAGGGTAGCTTGGGCTAGAGAAGGCAAAAGGGTTTAAACCATCTGGCGGACCGCAAGTGGGCCCCCACCAAATCACTGGAGAGGAAGCGGGGGGGGGTTTTGGTAATGACAAGCGCTCAACCAAGATCCCGGGACCGTAAAGCCCCGGGAAAAAATGAAATTTTTAAATTTGGAAACAAACCAGTCAGGCAAGGGAAAAAAACCTTTTAAACCCTGCCCCTCCCCGGGCCAGGTTTTTTCCCCCAATAGCCTTATTTTCAGTAAGAAAACACGCCAAGAAAAAAACCAAACCTGGGCCTTTCCCCCCTATGAAAATACTCTTTGGGGGGACCCCGAGGGTGGGCGGGTACCATACCCCAACGGGTTAAGTTTGGGGAATGTTTTAGTCTTGGAAAAAAATTTGGGAAAAACCCACAGGGCTTTAGTCCCCTTTTTTCCATTCCAAAACCCAAAAACTCTGATCCGGTTGTCCACTATTAAACCAGGGACTAGTACTGGTAAAGGGAAAATCCATGAGAGAATTCATTGGAGCCTGGGATTTTCCCCGGCCCCCTTTTCCCAAGCCCTTTTACCCCCCTTCCCACAGGGTAAAAGTTAAAGGGAAGATTACATGGATCCATGCATCGCCCCTGCAAAAAGGTCTCCTCCCATGTGGCCTGAATATCCTTTTGTGTGTTATCCCAACACAGTTACAGAAACCCCACGTAGCGATCCCCCGGATAAAGGGTTTGGTAACCCCCTTTTGGTATAATTCTTTAAAGTGCCCAAAATAAACCCATATTCATTTTATTCCCGAAATAAATTTTCCCGTTTTTTATCATAGTTGGGCTCCCCAGAAAAAGTAGGGCCCAAACCCGTTGAAGGGAAGGCAAAAAAATAATCTGTGTGCCCGGTGAAGGGTGGGGAAAGAAGCTTTTCAGCTCTTGGGGCAGCCCGCAGGATTTGGAAAAACAGGGGGTGGGCCCGGGGATACAGACCTTTAAAACCCGGCCCCCTGAAAAGAAAAAGATTCCAAACAAAGATCCCTCCCCCACTAGGGAAAGGGGCCTTATTAGGCAAAAAAAATGGTAAAAAAATTTTTGGTTATTAGGAGCTTGCAAACCCCTTGGTTTTTCAGTATCGAGTCCCCCCCAAAACCCTAGATGCAGGAAAACCCCATTTGATGGGTACTAAAAATATGGGGGTGTTATGGGTTTTTCCCTCTTGGGAAATTCAAGTTTGGGAAAATATGGTGGGCTTTCCAAATGGGGCCCGCTCCCGAAAAAAGCCAAAACCCCCGGGAGCCCAAAAAATTTTGGGGTCCCAAAAAAAAAACTTCAAAAAAAATGGTGGCCATGGCAAATCCCCCAATTTTTAAAGGGCACCCTGGCAAAGGGGAAAAAGGGGTTTTAATGAAATTAATGGGCCCGGGTGGAAAAAGGCCAAAACCAAAATTAAAAAATAAATTGTTATTAAAGTGCTAGTGGGCCCAAACCCCCCCTCTGGGTAAAAAGTTTCCCCCAAAATATTTCCCCGTCAGTTTTAGAAGAGTGTTTTTTTGAGTTTGTTTACTAACACCTCTACAAAACAAGGCCCCGTGAAGATTGGAAAGTTAAGTATTCCCCTAGTTACCAAGACCCCAAAAAACCAGGGAATTGGGCAACAATTTAAACCCGGGGAAATTTCCCCTTGTTACGGTTCCCCCCTCAGGTAAAAGATTTATACTCAACTTTTTGTGAAAGGGTTTTTTTGCCAATTTCAGTTTACAGATGGCGTTTTGACCCACAACCCTATTTGTAGAAGCCTTTGGTGTCCCCAAAGGGGGGGGCCCTAATGAAATTTAAGGGCGTGGCCCAAATCAAGCAGGGGGGTTTTCCCCATTTTTTATGGCCCATGTGGTCATTTTAATTTAAATGTTTTACTGGGTTTAAATTTCCTGTTTTACAAACCAACCGAGGTTTTTTAAAATTAAACTTTGGGATGCTCTTCCAAAAGGGCTAGCCAACCAAATTTTTTCCCCCCTCCCCCATGACGTTCCAGAATAAGAATGGACATGATTTTAGCAGGGAAAAGGGGGGGGTTTGCAAAATGGGTTGGGGACGTTGTTGCACATATATTGCAGGCAAAAACTGGTCCCCCCGGGAAGGGGACGATGGCCCTTTACAAAATTAGATCGTCCAAAAAGTGGGAAAAGGGGAAAATCTTTGGAAGGTTTAAGGGACCCCCTGGGGAAATTATTTTGGGTGGATTTTTTGGATGGGCAAAAAAGTGGTTTAAATCAATTAAAGGGACTGCCATAGTTTTTTTCTTTTTTTCTATGGGAGTTTATTCCCCCTGTTTTATTTTCCCCTTTCATAAAAAAAGGGTTTTTAAAAAAAAGGGATAGATAATGAAAAAAAAAAAAAAAAAACCCCCAAATTTTCCTTTGGTTAAAAGGGGAGACAAAAATGCATTAAAGGCCCGAGACCCAAATAGCCCCCCCGAGAACCCCCAAAAACTTTTCCAAGATTAGTATCCCGAAAGGGTTAAAAAGGGAAAAAAAATAGGGGGGCCTTTTTCAGGGGTGGGGGAAAACCCAACTACAAAAGGGGGGGCCCCTCGCATTTGGAGTTGGGTTTTCAAAACCTGGGGAAAACATCCACAAACACTTTTCCCCCCCAGCTTTGGCCCGGCCACAGGGGTATTTTAGATTAGGGGAAAAAACAATGTGAAAAAAAACCCCAGGGGCAGAGTGTAAAAGTTTTAGGGGGGGTTGTGAAGGGAAACCCTATTTTTCTAAATTTCTTTTGTAATTTAAGTTTTTTGGGTTTTAAAAAAAAAATTATTTCACTTTTAAAATTAGCTGAAAAAGCAAAATATGCTCCAAGATGGTGGCCCCTTTTTTTTTGGGCCAATTTCCCCACTATTTGGCGCAATTTGGGTGGGTGGAAACCATGACCATATCTTGGGGGAAACCAATCAAATGTGCCACATTCCTAAAACTGCAAGAAACAAAGGAAAATTAGCCCCGCCCTGAAGCCAGTTTGTAAAAAAACCCCTTGTAGGTAATAAAATCATTCAATTTTTTTTCCCCTTTTTTTTGGGGTCTTTATACTGAGGAGGAAATCATACCCCGCTTCTTTTCCGGGGTTTAGGTATGAATCCATCTTTGCAGATCATAGGTACATAATTTGTAAAAAATAGACAGAATTTCATCCAGTTTAGCCTATTGTCTTATAGTGTGGATCCAGAGGAAGGCAAAAAAAAAAAAAAAAAGCCATGAGGTATAAGACAACTGTCCCATTTTAGGGAAAAAATTCATTTCTGATCTGGCAAACTGAACAAAACCCTGGATCAACGACCCGTCTCCAGAATCCTAGTCACTAAAACTTTTATATTATTACACACTTGGAAGGCATTAAAAGCATTTTTGAACTCTTTTAGTGAAGTCACCATGACAAGTTCCTCTGGCAGTGAATTTCACAGTCTCACGACTCTTACAGTAAAGAGTCCCTTACTATGTTTATATAGAAACCTTCTTTCCTCTTGACATAGAGGATGCCCCCCTGTTCTATATACAGTCCTGGGTATAAATAGTACTTGCCAACCCTCCTGGAATGTGAGGGAGACTCCTGTAAATATGGGATAACTCTTGCACTCCCGGGACAGGTGGTGAACCTCCCTCAGTCAGCTGGCTGAGTGCTGAGGACAAGTGGCAGTAGGGCTATGTATAAAGACTGAAGTTTACTACCCAAGTCTCTGTGGGGCCGTGGCTGTTGTGGGGGGTGGGGGGACGTGAGTCCTGTGGCTTCTTTAACATTAGTGGCAGTGGTTTCAGACCTTGGAGCGGTGGCAGGCTCATCACAGTGCAGCTTACCCACCGTTGCTTCGATCTTCTGTCAGGCAACAGGGAACTCTGGAAGAAGATAGGTGAGTATATGTGCTTGGGGAGGGGGAGGAGAGTGTGTTTTTTGGGGGGGGTGATTAGACTGGGGTGCAGTGTGGTATGAGGATTAGTGTGGGGGATTAGTGTGGGAGGTAGTGTGGGAGGGGGAATAGAGTGGGGTTCAGTGTGGTATGAGGATTAGAGTGTGGGGCAGTGTGGGAGGGGGAGGTACGAGGCTTTGCGTGTGAGGGAGTGGAAGGTATGAGGATTAGGGTTGGAGGAGTGTGAGGTACAAGGATTAGATTATGGGGGAGTGTGGTATGAGGATTAGAGTGGGGTAGTGGGAGGTATGAGGATTAGAGTTGGGGGAGTGGGAGGTACGAGGATTAGATTATGGGGGAATGGGAGGTATGATTAGTGTGTGGGAGATGGATTAGAGTGGGGGCAGTGTGGTGTGATGATTAGAGTGGGGGGAGTGGGAGATAAAAGGATTAGAGTGTGGGGGAGTGTGGGAGGGGGATTACAGTGGGGGAGTGTGGGAGGGGGATTACAGTGGGTGGGAGTATGGTAAGGGGATTAGAGTGGGGATGTGTGGAATGGGGATTAGAGTGGGGAGGAGAGTGGTATGGGGATTAGAGGTGGGGGGAGTGTGGGATGGGGTTAAAGTGAGGAGAGTGTGGAATGGGAATTAGAGTGGGGGGTGGTATGAGAATTGGACTGGGAGGATGGTAGGAGGAGATTATAGTGGGGAGAGTGTAGGATGGGAGTTAGAGCGGGTATGTGTGGGATGGGGATTAGTGTGGGAAGGGGATTAGAGTGGGGGAGTGTGGTATAGGGATTAGAGTGGGGGGGTAGTATGGGATGGGAGTTAGAGTGTGATAAAGGGGGTCTAAAGTGGGGAGGACAGTGTGGGAGGGGGAGACAGTGTAGGAGGGAGATTAGAGTTGGGGACAGTGTGGGAGGGGGATTAGAGTGGGGTAATGGAGGGGTTATAGTAGGGTAAGGGAGGTTTTGATTGAGGGAGGGGGGTTGAGTGGGGTAAAGGGGGTTAGAGTGGTGTGGAGGAGAAGTGATTTAGAGAGGGGAAATAGGGCTTAAAACGGGTTGAGGAAGGTTTTCTTTTTTAGAGTGGAGGATGAAAGTGGGTTTTTTTGAGTGGGAGGTGAGAGGGGGGTCAGCGTGGAGGTGGGATTGTAGAGAGTGGGGGGTAGAGGAGGTGCTGGCGTAATGGAAATACAGTTTTCCTATCTTAGAAAAGCTGGGTGAGGCCCATCCTCCATAGATGAGACTCAGTTTTTCTAAGATAGGAAAAGTATGTGCTACCTGTAGGGGATGAGACGTCAACCAACTCTCCTGGATGCTGGAAAGACTATCAAGAGCCCAGAAAACCTGGGTGATTCCTTAATGCTCCACAAATGGCATCCAGTTTCCCAATGATAAGAAAAATGGAAGCCACAAGAGGTGTGTTACGGAATCACCCAGCTTTCCTACATGCGGGATAGACTATCTAGTGTTAAGGAAAGCTGGGTGACGATCATCCTTCACACTGCTTTCCTGGATTCTGGTATTTATGGTATTTAGCCTATGTATGTGTAGTGGGTCTGTTTATTTACAGGTTCCCATTAGAACTACGTCGGATTCGGTGGACTAAGTCAGATCAACCTTGGAGCTATTTTAAGGGTGTATTATGGGTGTGGGAAGCAGAGTGTATAAGGGTGTGTTATATGGGCCGATAGAGCAGAGCGCAGAACCCTGTCTTATATGGGCCGCGGGAGCAGAGTGCATAAGGATCGGTTCTACGGGTGGGGGGAGCACAGTGTATAAGGGTGTGTTATTTGGTGGGGGGAGTGACTCTTGCAGCTTAAGAGATTTAATAATTGCACAGATCTTTTACATTATAACTATCTCTGGGAGAGAAGCACAGGCAAGCTGTTTCACACAGTTCATAGGGGAGTGTACACAGATAGCACAGGACAGCCAATCACAGCACAGGGGCATGTCCCGACCCCAAGGTTGAACTAGATGCAGGAATCCAATCACAGCAAAGAGGGCATGGCCCGACCCCAGGCTGCAAAATTAGCTTTAGACACACACAGATCAGCTAATGTCTGCTATACTTTATTTTTACTGTCCCCTTCATTACAAATATGATGTTTGTAGTGAGAAAACCCCTTTATATGTCTGCAGAGCCTGTATATGGGTACTGTAGGGTGGTAATAGTGGTCTTAGTGTATTGGTTTATATTCAGTAACAGTACAATAGTTTTATTCAGTCTCTTTATGGTGGTGATATGTGGTCAGGGTGTTGCAGTATTTTTTGGTCCTTGTGTATTGTTGTTATTATATGACTTCCAGTCAACCTAACAAAGGGGTTAGGGACACTAAGTTACGCTAACTGGAAGTAACATTGGACCATAAATTATGTCAGACTAGGAATACTTGGGAACCGTAAGTTTACCTTAAAAGTATAGAAAACTCTATTTCTAACCCCAATTTAGAGTTAAGGTAAGAGGGTTAATGTGAAAAACGCAGGTCTGGAATATCCAAAACCCAAATTTTTTTTCTTTAACCCTCACCCTAATTCAACTGAACCAGTCGGTGTCGTATCCTCGTTGGAAATTCCGTGCTTGTAAGCGTAGATTTTAGACGAGGATATGACGCTGTTTTCAGAGGCATGTTTTCTGCCCTTCCTATACAATAATGGGAGGCTAGGAAGACTTGATAAGTCAATTCTTTGTCAGTGCTGAAAATTTTCAATGACAAGGAAAATGAATGTTGTGTGAACAACACTGCTGATTTTTCCATAGACCGGACTGGGACAAGATATTCCGATGCTCTAAGCAAATAAAGCCTGTAGCACTCCCCCAATGGAAAATTTAGTCCACTCCATGCCTCCTTGCTCCCCGCTCCTGACTGTGATGAAGTGGCCCCCTAGGCGGTTGCTTACCTTCATCTACCCATCGTCCCGGCCCTGTCCATAGAGAATAATGAAAGATGGAATACAGTCGAATTAGAAACTGATTGAGGCAGATTGAACCCTGAATCAACATGCAAATCTGTTGTGTGAATGTACATGAAAACTAACATGGAAAAGGACAAAGACATTTTTGACAGTAAATTTATTTGTAGAAACTAGTTGCAGGCAACTGATGTCAAGGCAAATAAGGCTGTGGGGTATATTAAAAGAAGCCCAGACTAAAAGATAGTTCTAACATTTCATAAATCATACTAGTCAGGCCAAATATGAAATATTTGGAGGATTTCCTTAAGGGTGAAGTTTAATATGTGTGGAATGTGTAAGGAAGCATAGGCTTTTTAATACATTTGGTTCATCTCTTAGTGTATGTATGTGCAGATATCTATGCATACTATTTGCTGGACATAGCCATGCATCCTGCCAAAAAGTCCCACCTGAGGGTACAACATTTCACCCAACCTTTGGTCGTATTAGTTCACTTCCAAAGGGCTTATTTGTGGCCTCCAAACCAATTCAGTCATAGGGTGACATGGAACCTGCATTTATATTAAGTCCATATTTCAAAGTTTAACATTTATGCATAAGCTTATATTCTGATTTCTCATCTCTCTCTGCATCTTGAAATGTCCCATTAAAACCACAATCCGCAAGGCTTCAATAGAATGGTCTTCTCCGGAGAAATGCGCAGCCACTGGGAGATCTGTCCTGTTATTGATAGTGATTTGGTCCGAGTTCATACGCTGACTGAGTCTTTGCCCTGTTTCCCACACACAGAGGCCTGTGATGGGACATTGCACACACATAATCAAATACATCAGGTTGGAAGACCTGCAGGAAAATGTAGCCTTATTCTGTATACCTGTGTATCTGCACACCACTGACAGGTACACTGTCAGTGGTGTGCATGTGTCTGTAGGTCTTGCATCTATTTTACAGGCAGGATGAGGTGCCATTTTCTATTGGGGCCTTTAGGGAACTCTGGACAATGATTTGTTGCAGGCTAGATGATTACCAAAAGGAAAGTAGAAGGGAAACGGTGAATATTTCTTTATTTCTGCTATCCCTAGGCAGCACAGGTTGGAGTTCCCTGGCAATGCTTTGGAGAATCTCCAGCTGTGGATAATAGGTGACAATGTAAAGCAATCATAAATCTTCATTGTTGGTATCTCTATATGTGTGTAAACTGTCCCTGCTTCTCTCAATTTCTCCAAACTGGCTATTTTTTTTTAACAACCAGTCAAGGAACCTGAGAAAACTAGCTGGACCCCTCCCCTGGTAAATGTGAGTAAATCTGGTGGTTTAGGACAGTGAGAGTGTAATCCACAACTGAAGGTGCGGGGCCATCACATCAATCCGTGGCTACAGTGGTCATCTGCCATTCTGGATATTTTTGTCATTTCAATTTAACTTGCACAAACCCTTTAAAGGGGACTGCTCATCAATTTGATGACCTTTAAACATGTAGGCAAAGGTAAATGAAGACTATTACCAAGTACTTTATTGTTCTGATTTTGCTTCTCTTCAGAGTTAGGAGCAAATCTTATCTCCTACTTTTGCAGATAAGCTTCTCTAGTTGCCAGCCACCTCTCTCAGCTATAGCCAGCTGTAGCAGTGGCTGGGATGGCGACATCACTCCCTGCTGTATTATCTAAAAGACGTGAGCATGTTTACATTACTTACTGACAACCCTTTAAAGCTTTGTAGCCTTGTGCACTACAGTTTATAAACTTCCAACATGCATGTTACTCCATCAGGATCAGCTAAGAACAGCAGATGATACCCTATTTCCCTGAAAATAAGACAGCGTCTTATATTAATTTTTGCTCCTAAAGATGCACTATGTATTATTTTCAGGGGATGTCTTATTTTTCCACAAATAAATTATAGCATGCTATACTAGTGTGTGTGTGTATATATATATATATATATCTTAAAGTTTAGAGTCACAAACCATAGGATATATGTATGTAAAGGACATTTTATTGCAGCTGCAGTGACTTATCTCAAAGGATGGCAAGTGTGACATGCTGGGACTTGTAGAACTAGAAGTTCCAGCCTGCCCCATCAGCCATCCTGTGAGATGTTGGTGTGTCAGTATCATTGGGGGGCCCCCCCCCCCCTCCCTCCATCCCTCACTTACTTGTACACTGTCTCCTGTCCTGGGATGTTCGGGACCTGTGGTGATATCACAGTCACATGACTGCACAGGTCCTTCAACACTCAGGTGCTACAACAATATGTCCCAGGGCCGTTTTTTGAGCGGGGCTTGGGAACACCCACCTTCCCTCCCCCTCACCTTTCTCTCTGCCCGCTCTTAGGGACGGCCCTGTGTATGGGGAGCTGCAGCAACGATTTCCGCTATGTCTTATTTTCAGGGGGTGCCTTATATTAGGGAATTCAACAAAATCTCTGCTATGTCTTACTTTCGGGGGTGTCTTATTTTCAGGGAAACACGGTATGCCAATCATTATAGAACCAACTACACGTGCACCTGGAAGTGGGATCCTGAATCTGCCCGTGAGACCACCTCTTTAATGTAAATATACTTAGTGGTCTAGACCAGTGTCGAGGTACAGCATGTGTAAAGACTTGGAGGTGAGATGGGAAGTTTAGATGATTGAGGCATTTAATCTAAGATCATCAGTATAATGTTGAAGTCTGGGTAGGGTGGTAGACAGAGATGAGAGAGGAGATGTAAGGGAATGCAGTTGTGGAAAAATGTATGGGTGAGAGTGATTAGTTACATAGTTACATAGTGTGCAAGACCTGCTGCCTGATAGTTATAGTAGTACCATACACTGAGACAAAAATATCCAGCATGGTTTTTTTTATTAGATGATGGAATGACAAAAAGTTCTGTTTTTAGAAAGGTTAGTTTTAGACCAGTCACTGGTGTTTTTTAGCAATGCATGGGTGATGTCACGGGAAAAGAAATACTGAAAACCAAATGTGCTGATAGTTTGTTCCCTGAGGAACCCCAAACAGCAAGAGGAAGAGGGGTAGAAGTAGTCTTCTTCTTGTTGTAGGTAGGTTTGGGTGAAAACCAAAAGAGAGCAGTATTTTTAAAGTCAATGAAACTAAGCATATTGGGAAGAAGTTGTTGATCTACAGTGTCTAATGTTGCAGAGAGCTAAAAAGGGACAAAGTAGTTTCCAAAAGATTCACCCATCTCATTTCAAACTTCAGATAGAGTGGTTCCTGTGAAATGTAAAGCGCAGAAACCTGATTGTAGAGGGTCGAGAAGAGAGGTAAAAGAGAGATAACGGATTAGGCGAGAATAGACCAAGCGTTCTAGGAGTTTAGATGAAGAGCAGGTTAGACAATGGTTGGTTGTTAGCAGCGCAGGATAAGTTCAGAGGGGGCTGTGATGGCGTGTTTAAAGGCGGATGGAAAAATCCCAGAAGAAAAAGAGAGGTTAAAGATGGCAGTTAAGTGAGAGATGACACCTGAAGAAGTTGACTGGACGAGGTGTGAGGGATGGGGTCACAAAATAAGGTAGTGAGATGAACAGCAGAGAAAAAAATGGATATTTTTTTCTTCTGTTGTTGGTTCAAATGTTGGATCTAATCAAGGATGCCATCAGGAATTTCAGGACCCAATAGAGCCAAAGTGTCTGGCACCTCCTCCCCCCCAAAAAAAATACTTGGGGGAACAGGGACAAAATGCAATTGGACCATCGCTTTTTGGGAACTTATTACATGAGATTAATGACACATTGGGCGACATGTATGTATTTTGGCACTCAGAATCTGTTAACCTGTTCTACTGCGGGTCATAGATTTATCGCGTTTTAGCTACTAAGCAACAATTCTGGCTCACTTAAACAACTTTTAAAGTGGTCTACCTGTTCCAGCAGTAATGCTCCAGGATTTGCCATTAAAAAGACATAAATTTGTAGATTTTTACGGTTGTCGTGCGACACGCCTCCAGCACACCTCCCGATCTCAGGCGCATTACAAAGTGCCACGGACGCTTTGTAATGCGCCTAATATTGCAGTACGCCTGATTAAAAATATAGCGAACATGGCGCCAGTTTTCGGGTTGAAAGGACGCCAGACTTCTGGCGCAGCCCCGTTTATACATGTCACCCTTTATCTTTATTTTGTGGGTCAGTAGAATTCCACCAATACCAGATTAATTTATATTGTTTTGCATATTTTACTAATACAAAATACATATAATTTAAGTTCTTTCTTTTTGCTTTATTTTCTTAGACCAATCACCTCTTTCTGTTAGTTGAGCTGTGTCAATACTATGCTTTTACAAAGTTAGGGTTTTTATTTGTATCATTTTTCATTTTAGAGTACATATAACTTTTTTATCCACCTTTAATACCAATTTTTTTAGCAAAAGCGAGGCGACTGACAAAAACACAATTCTGATATTTTTTTCCGGTGGTAATATGTAAATATTTAATAGCCTTTAGGTAGATAGCCTGTCTATGAATAATATGTTATATATTTACTAATTACACCCGGATTTTGTTCTGATTTTGCATACTGTGATTGACATTAATAGAAGAATAAAGTTTTTTTAATTGCATCAAGAAAATCTGTGTATGCCGTTGGTTATATAGACTGTACAGTGTAACAAGTGACTAGTGTGCCCCCCCTGACGTCATCTGGACTAGGTACCAGCGCAGGAAGAAGGTGCAGCCCTGACCCACCCTAGCCCACTACCCAGAAAAAGAGGCTTGATTTTGAAGGGCAACAAACTCTTTAAAACTAAATTGTAAACATTCAATAAATACAATTATATTAGACCTGTCTCATATGTGGGCTGCACAACAAAAGCACAAACTGCCATTATTCATTATGTCTGCAAGCAGGGGCACAGCCAGAGCTCATAGGGCACCTCAGCACCTAATGACAGGATTATCAAAAAACAGCAGTATAAGTTGCAATAGTTAAAAATATAAATAATAGTGCCTCATATCAGAAAACCCACATAGTAAAATTAGATAGCTGAAAGCCACCAGTTTGCTATTCCCTGAAAAAATACAATGTTCCTGCACCAGAATGTTCCTCATGAACATGTGGGCCTCACAGCTGCTACAACAATAGTTAGACCCATACAAAAAACAAAAATCCCCCACAAAAATGTATAAGCAGCACTACAAAAATGGATCCGATAAAAGAATTTACATTTCAGTTGTTGACTCGTTTTACGCAGCAGATGTAAAACGTATCCAAACATGAACCACGCTTTGAGTATGTGTTTAGATATATTTTACACAGTGATTTTTTAATACGTTTTTGGGATCAAAAAACGTATTGAAAAACGCTGTGTGCACATACCCTTTGGTTCATGTCTGCCAGGTCCAGCACACATTTTTGTTGAGAGATGCTCTATATTTTCTCACTGCAATAACTAGGACACCAGAGCATATGACTACAATACATGTCTGTATTGTTATATGTAACATTTTATGTCAAATATAATGTACAAATACAGAAAATACTACATTGTATATAATAATCATATATGTGAAACTATAGTTTTTTTCAGTTGACCTAAAAGATTTAATCATTTCTAAATCTCTGTATACATGACCGCTTCCTTACAAACACCTTGTTTTATGGCATATCTGCACAACTCTGTGTGAATATTAAAATCCCCAAGCTTAGAAGTAAAATGCTATTTTTAATATAATCTGTAGGAGTGAAATTCTGGTGACACTTTTAGGTTATGCAGTAAAAAATGATTTATATTAACCAAGCACTTTAACAAGACAGCTAATTATAAATGAGACACTTTTAAAATGAATGAAAAGAGTAGCTTGAAAGTGTAATCCGATGATCAAGCCTTTGATCCATTTTAAAATACCAGGCAATGCAAAAGATAAGAACCTAAGAAGTGTAAAGAGAATTTATAGTGCAAAGCAGAAACATGTTAATGTGCAGGTGAGCAGCAAAAGAAGCAAGCATTGCCATATCTATTTTCTTATTTTAAATATATGCTTTTACAAGTTTTAGATTTCAGAAACTAGGATAGGAAGGCATTTCTTAAACCTTTTTGTAGTAATATTTTATATAATATTTATAGCGTTTATTTGCTCACGGGCAAGCTACTTAAAAAAGTAAGCTGAACTGTGAGGGAACTTGGCATCAAGTATTCAGTTTCACTGTAGTGCCATCACATGTAGGATATAACATAGTTCCTATAGAAATCAGTGGGTTGGTGATATAAAGAAAAGAAGCCAGAATGCAACTGCAGGAGTAGGGGAGGCGACCCCATGACTGAGGTATTATTTGGGGTTAGGTATTTTGTTGAGGGTGGACAGGAAGGGGTTAAGGCAAAGGTGTAGGCAGAGTGTCTGGTGTGTCACAGAGGGTATAAGAGGGAGGGTCTAGGACAAGGAAGGCCTTTTTAACATGGAAACAGCAGGTTGTTGGGCCTGCTCATCTTTTTTTTTTTTTCTTTTTAAATATATTTTTTATTGAATCCAGCATATATACAAGTAATCTCATGCTTCAAACATGGACAAAGCTGTTTATACAGAGTTTGATATACTTAATCTTTACCCCACATTAAGCTTTGTTCCATAAGTCATTATCTTGACCTACTACACAAAAATCTAATGAGACAATAAAAAAGATATACAATATGAAAGGTTGTCTCGTGTTTTTTGTCACAGTGAGACATATGTAAGAATTACAACTGAGCTGTAGTGCTGCCTAACTTCCCATTTTTTATAAAAATGAACGCTAAGAAATAACCTCTTATATTTAAACGTAATGTCCGAAGACAAGAACAAATACAAAATAAAACAAAAAGCAAATTTAATCTAAACCAATTCCACCAGATAGGATGTGTAAACCCAAGGTAGTGGGTATATGCAGTTCGTATCCAGGTCTCAGTATTAGGTCCAAGAGTTGTTCAAGGGTGTATTGTTTTGTCTAGCTCTCCTTTCTTTTTTTTTTTTTTCCCTTCCCTTCGGGCCTGCTCATCTTTTTGTTGGTTTGGGCCAGGAAAAGGAACTAGGTTACTTTCTGTCCCAGCGACAGTGACCTGTGGAGTACTTGAAGGCTGGTATAAAGAGGATCAGAGTTTTAGAGGATATCTGAGCCCTAAATAATTATGGGTGATGGTGGGCTTAGGTAGGTTACTCAGCCCACGTCTTTTTATTCCTGCATGCAGGATTCCTAGAAAGTGTGGAGGGCTTTCATTACGTTGGGGTCCTCAGGCCTGGTGCAGTAAAACTGAAGGCATTTTTTTGCAGGCCTGGGAAGAAAAGTCAGATTTGGGAATATTATTTTCAAGAACACCTCAAGTGATTAGGTATTTAAGTGTTGCTTCAATGTATTTTTGTTTATAATGTTATATGATGTATTATTTAAAAGGTTGTTTATAAAAGGTCGTTGGGGTCTTTCTAGCGATGTCTTGTGTTGTTATTCAGGAAGCTGGAGAAAAGGGGGTATTTGGGGTGGAGGAGTCACAGCAGTGCTCTTATGTCCCCTAGTCATGTAATGACATTCCAGGTCTTCTAGGAACGCTTTTCATAGCTGCTCTCTGTTCTGACTGGTAGGACAGAGCACTGAATGATTGACAATGTTCTTTTTATTAACTCTGAATTTTCTTAACTGAAATCCAACAATAGGTCTTCTAAGCCAGACAACTCCTTTACCATGCAGATGGCTGACTGATTAACATTTTGTGTTAGCCTGGAGATTGAGGGAACAATACCCACTTCACTAAAAAGAAAAACAAAGTAGTAATGTATTTTGTTTGCAAGGTGGAAAAAACATATATTCATCTAGTTTAGCCTATTTTACTGCAATGTTGCTTCAGGTTAAGGCAAAATTCCTTTTAAGGTACAAGACAATTTTAGGAAAAAAATCCTCCCTGATTACATTTAGGGTAATCAGACTTAATCCCCAGACTAACAATCCTTTTCCAGTAGTTCAGTAATCATAACTTGTAATATTATCAAACTCCAGAAATTCATTCAAGCTGCTTTTGAACCCTTTTAGATAAGTCAGGCTGACAGCTTCCTCTAGCAGGAACATTTTAATACACTCAATGTTCATATTTGCCTTGGCAGCAGTTGCCTGACCCTAGTTGCTATTGTTAGGGTGCGTCCACACGGCAAGGGTTTTCAGTTGGTTATTCAGGCAGTTTGCGGATTTGATTACTGTCTGAAAACTGTCTGTCAACCATCCCTGTAGACATCAATAGAAAATTTGCCCAGTAGTTTATACTGTACGATTTTCTACTGAGCAGATTTTCACACCGCTGGCGTTCTGAAAAACTCAGAACCTGCACGATCTTCTGCCTTGTTTTTGGGCGAAAGGTGTCCTTTTCAATGATTAAGGGGATGGCTGAATCCAGAAACCGCGGACAGAACCATGCCCCAAAACCATTAAATAGATAATAAAATACATACACTTAAACAGAATCTGACCGGCATTTTACAACTTCCGTGTGGCCATAGCCTTAAGCTTACTGTCAACTTTAACGTTTAAGTCCTTTTCCATGATAGTTTTACCTAGTGTTTTGAGTAGTGTTGAGCGATTATTATTGACAAAATTGAAATCGGCACAGTTTTTATGTTGATCGAAATTTTTAGATCATGCGATAATTTAGGTTAAAATCTGTGCATCATCTATTAATATAGCGCCATTTTCGGCGCTTCCTGTCATTTTGGCGGCCAGCAAATCAGCTTACAGAATACAGCAGGGTGAGATGTGTGTGCGGCGTCAGGGCTGGGATGTGTATGGTTACGATTGGCTGGAAAAATCGCATGACCTCGGGTTACTTAGACCGGCCCTGCCTGTGCGTGGTCAGTGTCTCTCAGCGGCTCGGAGCAGGAGGACGTGCGCTCTGCCTGTGTCCAAACAGCTCAGCGAAATTATTATATTTCTTCACAGAGAAAGCTCTACTATTAGCTGTGATCTTTACAACTTAGTTAGATCAGAGATTGGAAGATTTTATGTAGTTCGGTAGAGTATTTTAAAGGAGCATCTACCGCGGTAAAGTCATGGAGGGGAGCGGAGGGGAGGGGGTCCCCCGAGGGCGAACATTGACAAGCTCTATAAAGAATACTGGATATAGTTCACCAAGACTTAGTGTAGACATTGCACTGCAATAGCTTTATTATTAACAGTTTTCTATTGAAATATTTCCTGGATATTGGGCAGCCTGAACTTATATTAGGATACACATTTTTTCTAGTAACTGCAGGTCTCCTTGTTAGGTGCAAAACTCCACTTTTATTATCAGTATACATTTCAGATAGGTGTTCTTTTTCAATTTTGCCCAGTCCAGCTTTGTTGATATAGCCACCTTGCAGTTAAATTAGAATCCAGCTATTTTGTAGTCAGCACAGGTTGATAGGTGCCAAAAATACCTTTTATTATCCGAATACATAACAGATACGTGTTTTTTCACTTTTGCGCGCTACAGCTTTGTTCATTGAGGCACTTGCACTTAAATGTGAATACAGCAATTTTGTAGTCACCACAGGTGAATTGATAGGTGCCAAAAAATACCTTTTATTATCCGAATACATTACAGATACGTGTTTTTTCACTTTGGCGCAGGCCAGCTTTGTTCATTGAGGCACCTTGCACTTAAATGTGAATACAGCAATTTTGTAGTCACCACAGGTGAATTGAAAGGTGCCAAAAATACCTTTTATTATCCGAATACATTACAGATACGTTTTTTTTCACTTTGGCGCACTACAGCTTTGTTCATTGAGGCACCTTGCACTTAAATGTGAATACAGCAATTTTGTATTCACCACAGTTGAATTGAAAGGTGCCAAAAATACCTTTTATTTTCGAATACATTTCGATACTGTTTTTTTTTTCTTTGGCGCACACAGCTTTGTTATTGACACTTTTCATTAAATTTAATACAAGCAAAATTTTTGTAGTCACCACAGGAATTGA
>JAODAL010054859.1:0-24353 GCA_025379985.1 Phyllomedusa bahiana | reverse complement strand
GTTTTGGTATCTGTGGCAAAAACGGGTATATCAATTCCAGTTCAACTAAAATGGTGGTTTAAAGACCCCTTTTCCCCGGGGCACTTTTTAATTTGAGGGTCAAAGGTTTAATGGTCTACTGGGTCCGGGACGGTATTTTAATTCCAGTTAAAACTAAAATGGTTTTTAAAAGACCCCTTTTTTTTTGCATTTTTAAATTTGGGTAAACGGGTTTTAAATGGTCATAGGGTCAGAACAGGTATAGTTAATGTCCGTTCAAAAAAATGGGGGGTTTGAAAGATCCTTTTTTCCGGCATTTTTAATCGGGGGTCAGGGGTTTGGGGCTATGTGGGCCAACAGGTATGTCAATGCCCATGAAACTAAAAGGGTGGTTCAAAGATCCTTTTTCAGGCACTTTTTAAATCGGGGTCATGCGGGTTTTGGGGGCTCATGTGCTTTCCCAGGACGGGGGTTTTTAATGCCCCAGTTCAAGTAAAAGATGGTTAAAATATTGCCTTTGGATTTTTTTAATTTGTGGGTCATGCGGGTTTAGGCTCTGCTGGGGGAAAAAGACAGGGATTTTAGGTTGGATTTTTTTTCTGTGGCTTTTAAAACCTAAGTGTTTCCCTAAGATGTAGCACTTTTCCTTTGACTGTTGTGGAGTTTTTCAGCTTCTCAACCCCTTTTTGGGGGTTTTAAAGAATGAAGGTGTTTTTTGCTCCCCCTAGATTTTTTAAGTCTCGATAAAAACATCATCGACCATTGAATTCTTGTCGATGATGGCGACTATCGACCATCGACCGTGCATGGCCAACGTAATCGCTCAAACAGTGGTGATTTTGTGGCCAAGCTGAGGGACAAGGAGGTAAAACCGCTGATGAGGGGGTTTTTAAACCATGAAGAACAGATTGGCGAGCCCTTTCGATTGAGTTCACGGAAACCCAAACCCAAACGAACAGGCCTGATGGATGACGATATGCACCTTGTTTGGGTTTTTCAGAGCATGGGAGGGGTCCTTGTCTCTTCCTTTGCTCCCTGCCCTACACCCCTCCTTCTCCCTTTTCCCTTCTATTTTTTTT
Organism: Phyllomedusa bahiana; assembly: GCA_025379985.1. Classification (NCBI taxonomy): domain Eukaryota; kingdom Metazoa; phylum Chordata; class Amphibia; order Anura; family Hylidae; genus Phyllomedusa; species Phyllomedusa bahiana. The sequence continues at coordinate 23,295 of JAODAL010054859.1, read as the reverse complement.
CCATTTCAAAAGCTAAATATTAAAAAAAACTAAAGATTTTTGGGAACGGGGTGGGTTATCAATAAATGAACCCCCCCCAACTGGAAAAAAAAACTTTTTGGGGATCAAAAAATTTTTTTTTTTTCAGCAAAAAAACACTATTTAAATAAAATTTTTTTTCTATGGGAGATTTGGTAATGGTGTATTATTCAATAAATGAACCCCCAAAACTGGAAAAAAGAAAATGTTTGCACTCAGAATAATTTCCAGCAACCAAACACTATTTGAAAGATTTCTTTCTATGGGAGATTTGGTAATGGTGTGTTATGCAATATCTGAACCCCCAAAACTGCCACAATAAACTTTTGGGCACTCAAAATAATTTTCAACAGGAAACCACTATTTTAAGCAACCAACTGCAAATGTCGCCAAATAACAACTTCTGGGTATGGTAAAGATGCAGCCAGCAAAACAAAACTCCCTAACTATTGCTGTCTTTGATTTCCTAGGTTTGCTGTACATCCCCCTAACTAACTACCTAACTAATCTAAATGGCAGCTTTTCCTGTCTTAAATAGCTAACAAACAAATCTTGTGCCTGCATGCAAGCAAGCAGACAGAGAAATCTTTACAGTACAAGAGTAAGCTCAAAATGGATTTCACACAAGGCAATACAGTGAAATACATATACATGATCATGTGATTTTAGCAGCCAATGAGAGTCCTACACCTCTAGGATGATGTTTTTGACACTTCTCTGTGCTCTGCACTGATTGGATGGCTGCCAAAAGTGCAGGAAGCAGCTAATAATGAAACTGAAACTGGCCTGTCGAATGCGCATGTCGAACTCGAACTTTACTCGAATGAACCAAAAAAGTTCGGTTTGGTTCCAATTTGAGAAAATCGAAAAGTTCGACTCGAACTTAACTTTTCTTGAATGGTTTGACCAACACTAATACAGATATATTGTGGTGCCAATATGAGAAGCTTGGCTCAGGCAGACCACCTTTACCCTGGTCTGGCTGTTCTAACTGTTCTGCGCCTAGATTTGGTTTCAAAGAATCATAAATGTATCTACTTCTAAGAATGTGGTATGACATGCCCCAGACCCCCCCGAATGTTTGCCGCATTAAAAAATGTCGCACCGACGCATATTGTGCCAAAGTTTGGAGTGCGACTGTTCATACATCCATAGAACATGTCTACTACAGCTTTTGATACCAGAAAACTGGTGCAGCCCCATTCATACATGTCACCCTTTCTGTCTGCTTCCCATATAAATTATTGCTAATCATTGGTCTTCCATTAGGTAAACAGTCTATGGTAAAGTTTTCTTGAGGGACAATTGTAATTAGAGATGGGCGAATTTCTCTAAATTCAATTCGCTCACTTCGCCGAATTTCCCGACAAAAAATAACTTAGCTCCGAATTACTTCGGGACGAATCACGTTAAAAAACAGCTAACTCCAGGCTGCACAGAGCCTGCAGGGTGCTGTAGAATGTTGTGCCATGCTTCTATATGCAGAGGGAGCTTGGTTTGGTCTTCACTCTAAAATTCCCTGGGCACTTAAGAGGGCAATACTGACCAAAAAACTGAAGGGGGAATGTAGCCTGATAAAGTCATGCCAGTGAAAGCTGGAAAAAAAAAAAGCTGAGAGCTTAGGTGGCAACATTAGTACAGAGTGTGGAGTGACGGCGGGCAGCCACAGCAGCATGAGGTCAGAGGGGTGGCACAATGACATTCTGGAGGTGGCAAAAAAAGGAATAGGCCACAAAAGTGGCACCCAAAGACAGAGAGTGGAGGTGACGGGGGGCAGCAGCAATGGGTCAGACAGTGGCACAATCACATTCTGGAGGTGGCAAAAACAGGAAGTAGGCCACAGAGTGGCACAATGACAGAGAGTGGAGGTGACGGCGGCAGCAGCATGAGGTCAGACATTGGGACAATGACATTCTGGAGGTGGCAAAAAACTGGAGTAGGCCACAGATTGGCACAATGACAGAGAGTGGAGGCCACGGCAGCAGCAGCATGAGATCAGACAGTGGCACAATGACATTCTGTAGGTTGCAAAAACAGGAATAGGTCACAGAGTGGCACAATGACACAGTGTTTAGGTCACGGCAGCAGCCACAGCAGCAGCATGAGGTCAGACAGTGGCACAATGACATTCTGGAGGTGGCAAAAACTGGAGTAGGCCACAGATTGGCACAATGACAGAGAGGGGAGGCGCCGGCAGCAGCAGCATGAGGTCAGACAGTGGCACAGGGACATGCTGGAGGTTGCAAAAACAGGAGTAGGCCACAGAATGGCACAAATGGGCAGGAGTGGATTGACGGCGGAACAGCAGAGGGCAACAGTTTGGGACAATGACATTTTTGGAGTGGCAAAAACAGGAGTAGGGGAAAACAGAGTGGCACAATGACAGAGAGTGGAGGTACGGCAGCACAGCATGAGTAAGACAGTGGCACAATGACATTCTGGGGGTGCAAAAACAGGAATAGGCCCCAGAGTGGCACAATGGGCACAGTGTTTTAGGTCACGGCAGCAGCCACAGCAGCAGCATGAGGTCAGACAGTGGCACAATCACATTCTGGAGGTGGCAAAAACTGGAGTAGGCCACAGAGTGGCACAATGACAGAGAGTGGAGGTCACGGCAGCAGCAGCATGAGGTTTAACAGTGGGGACAATCACATTCTGGAGGTGGCAAAAACAGGAGCAGTCCACGGAGTGGCACAATGACAGAGAGTGGAGGTTACGGCTGCAGCAGCATGAGGTCAGACAGTGGCACAATGACATTCTGGAGGTGGCAAAAACAGTAGTAGGCCAGAGAGTGGCACAATAAAAGAGAGTGGAGGTGACGGCGGCAGCAGCATGAGGTTAGAGAGTGGCACAATGACACAGTGTGGAGGTCACGGCAGCAGCCACAGCAGCAGCATGAGGTCAGACAGTGGCACAATGACAGAGTGTGGAGGTTGGTGGCAATACCAGTCCCTGATAAAGATGGTTGGTGGCAGATGGAGAAACTGGCAACAGATGTGTGGCATCAGGAGGGTGGCGGCATCAAAATAGAGGCTGAGGCAGGTAGTTTGAACCCACTCATTTCTCACAGTTTGGGTGAGGCGTCATGGCTGATGTAGTCTGACGCCTAAGGCATTGGTGTGTGGAAATCCTGGCCAATCCACGCCTGATTCATCTTGACAAAGGTCAGTCGTTCCACATTTCCCGTGGACAAGCGGGTTCTCCTTGGGGTAACGATGGCCCCTGCCGCACTGAACACCCGCTCTGATGCCACACTACTGGCCGGGCAGGACAGCTTCTCCACTGCAAACTCGGCAAGTTGCGGCCACACATCCAGTTTGGCTGCCCAGTAGTCCAGCGGATCTTCTAACTGGGGTGGCAGAGTGCTGTCCAAGTAGGCCACCAACTGTTGGTTCAGGGTCTGCTCCAGGTCCTGCTGCTGGAGACTGCCCTCCTCACTAGGCGGATGAAGGAAGCTGCTCATCAGTGACTCCAGACTTAGGTTGCTGCTGATGGAGCTGGTACTGCTCCAACCCCCTACTTTCCCCCAGCAGCCGCGGCAGTAGTACGTGAGCGCTGAAGAACCCCCCGGTCAGGACCTGTCAGAGAAGGGACGATGCCGCACATAGGCAGGCGGCCAACTGACTACGGAGGATTTCCCTATAGTATTTGAGTTTGTCCTCCCTCTCAATAGCGGGGAAAAAGGCCCCCTTTTTTGCCCGGTAGCGGGGGTCCAATGGGGTGAGAGCCAAAAATCCCCTTGTGGGGATGCTCTATTGGGCTGCACTAGCCAGGAAAAATCAGCATGCGGGGGGCCGCACAATTGACTCCGAGGGGCCCCCTTTCCTCCATCTCCATTTTATTTTGCCACGGGCTTGCGGGCATCTCCTCGTCTTCCCATCTCCATCTCCCTCCCCCACTGCTCCTACCCCCATTTTTGTCCCCGGGGAAAAAACCCACTCTTTTCACCAACAATGCTTTGCCCAATGTCCCCCTTTCCCCCTCTCCCCATTTCGCCCCCACCGACTCATGGGCGTGTTTTTCCCTACCTAAACACAACCAAGAGAAAAAATTTTAATTAAACCTTTCGCTTGTGAATTAGGCTGCAGGAAAAAAAAAAAAAATTTTTTTGGCATTGGAAAGAGGGTTTATTTTAGTCCCACAGCGAAAAAAAAAACGCTTAAAAAACCCCTGGTGTAAATTGCCCCAAAAAAATTGAGAAAAAAAACTAACCTTTGTACGTTTTAAAATGGCGTGTTTTCTACCTACACAAAAAAGAAAAAAAAAATTGTAATTTAAACCTTGCTTGGAATTGGGCTGAAAGGAAAAATGTTTTTTTTGGGGTGAAAGGGTTTATTTTAGTCACCACACGAAAAAAAACCCTTTTAATTAACCCGGGAAAAATTGCGCAACAATTGACCCCCCCAAAAACTACGAGTTTGTAGCGGTTAAAAATGGGGTTTTCTACGCACCAACAGAGAAAAATTTGAAATTTTAACCTTTCCCTTTGTAATTGGGCACGGGAAAAAAGTTTTTTTTTGGGGGGAAAAAAAGCGGTTTCTTTTAGCACCACAACAGCAGAAAAACCTTAATTAACCCCTGGATGTAAATTCCCAAAAAGTTTTTGACAGCCAAAAATGACTGGTATTTTTATTGTAAAAACCGTTTCTTAAATGAATACAACAAAAAGTTTAATCCCCCCGGGATTTTTTAATTGCTTGAAAAAGCATTAAAAGATATGCAGCGCAGGGGAGCACACTGGATTCGATCAATCCCCCAAAAAACAGAAATGAACATTAAAGAAGCATCTCTGAGAAAGCGAGTCACCCCAAAAAAACGCGTGTAAAAATCATTTTCTTCATAAGAGCTATTAAAAACACCCGGGCAGCCCCTTTCCCCTAATCAGTCAGTAAAGAGGAGTGTGAGCTCTCAGCGTCCCCCGACTTAATAGTGGGGTGACGTCACAGATCCCGCCGGCTCTGATTGTCTTCATTCTGCCCTGCATGCGGGCTATCCCTTCTTCCTCCCAAGTTTTTTGCCCCTGTAACGATTGTCGCAGCCCTTTTTTCAATCAAAACAAAACTTTGTTTACCGAAGTACCCCCCCTTCGACTTTGTTCAGAACCCAAGTTTTCCTGAAATTTTAAGAATTTTCCCTTCTTAGAATCAATTTCCCCCCCTCTAATTGTAATATAAAGTGAACAAGCCATTTAAAATATTAGAAAATTTTTCTGGGCTTTATTTTGCAAAGTTTTAATACAAAGCCCCAAAGGGTTTGGGTACAAATGTGCAGGGTAAAATTTTTTTTGCTCTAATTTGCTACTAAAGGTTGTGATACAATGTAAATAAAGGAGGTTGTACAGAAGAGAAAAAAAAATCTTAAATGGCTTTTCTTGTGCTAGTTCATCTCACTGTGATATTTTTCTGTGCTAATTTCTGATTTTTCTGTGCTGTATGTAATCTCCTTTTCCTGCATCTGAGCAGAATTTTCTGTTTGAAAGTAATTTTCTTTTGCTCTATAAAACTACAAGCCCCGGATCCTTTGGTGTGCTTTAACTATCTTCCTTCTTCCCAATCTCTGTCAGAGTGCCTTCCCCCTCACATTGAAAGCTTGTGAGGCAGGACCAAAGGAGTGTGGCTTTAATAGCTGCCCTAAAAGAGGCCACACCTCTTCAGTCACCTGATCTCCTAGGCTCAAGACAGAGCTGTTTCCACTATGTGGAAATTTAGAACTACTTAGCTTTCTGTCATCAACCACCTGATGTAGAACTGCAGAAAGCTCACATAAAATGTCATTTAAAAAAGTACATTGCAAATTTGTATTTTTTTTTTTACTTAAAAAAATCCTTTAAAAATTAAGCTATTCGTAATACGAAAAGAAAAGAAATCCTCTGGCTAAATAAGGAAGCTTAACTCCAGACGTTTCTAATTTTCCTTAAGTGTTGCCCAAGCTTAGTATCTTGCTGGTTCCAGAGCTTTAGCAAAATAAATGTTAAAATATTACCAAAAAAAAATCAAGAGAAATAAATGTCAAAATGTAAATAGCATTAAGAATATATATTAACATACTGCTTTACCAGAGGAGTTAGAACATTTGGAAGGGCCTTTAAAGATACAAAAAGGAGGGCTAATAAAAAAAGCCCAAACTCGGTAATAATTAAAAATTCATTAGGAAGAGTAACATAGCACAAGGGAAAAAAACTGAGTTGGACACTTAACCACTGGATCAACAGGAACTGGATTATATAAAATGCCACCACTGACTGGACATTCTGCCTCTAGGAAATTATATTTATACAAAGATACACAATAGAAAAATGTATCCTTTATTCAATGATACCAGGTGATGATAATCTGCAAAACACATTATTGGATGGTTCACTGCTTGTTGACTAGGCATAGGCATAACTAGAACAGTAATGGCTGGATGCTACAGACCTGATTACTAAGAACTAGAAATAATGCTATCTAGTGACAAGATTCTGGGAACTACCGTAAAGGATAATCAGACTGAAGAAATTTATCAGGCATGCTGGGCCACTATAATTATGCATATATCAATGAATGAACAGGATCAACAACTGACCTGGGAACACATGTATTTCAGATCATACATTCTACTTTGGTGTTGTACGCTTGACTCACATAATTACACTTACAATCCAAAAAAGTAGTATTTCTGGAAGAGTTTCATGTTGTGTCTGATGTAAGAGCATTACATAGTAGTCTTTTCTCTGTGTCATTGAATAACAATAAATACATTACATTGCCATTTTCTAAATTGAAGGACTAAATTGTAGAGTAAAGTAGCATTAGATAGCTGGCATCAACAGACATCAACCTAATAAACTGGTTGCATGAGTGTGTAAGGAGGATTAGTGAACAGCTCACCCCTACAGCACTATGTCCTTTGCATAGAAAATGCTGGTCAGGGACCAGCGTATATCTGCCAATTCAGTCAGGATCTAATCTAAGTAATAATACCATAGCACCATATAATTGTCAGATACCAGTTATACACAGACAGTCTGGAAAGTATTATCACACTGCAGACTATACTGTATAATGGGGCACAATACTAATCAGAGTGATCATGGGCCACTTGGCTGCATCTCTCATCATTCTTCTCCTTGTTTGAGATGAAAGTTTATAGGGACGGCAGGGTCTTGGTAGATTTGCAGTGGTCTGATACTCCTTCCATTTCAATAGGATCGCTTGCACAGTGCTCCTTGGGATGTTTAAAGTTTGGGAAATCTTTTTGTATCCAAATCCAGCTTTAAACTTCTCCACAACAGTAACACGGATCTGCCTGGTGTGTTCCTTGGTCTTCATGATGCTCTCTGTGCTTTAAACAGAACCCTGAGACTTTCACAGAGCAGGTGCATTTATATGGAGACTTGATTACACACAGGTGGATTATATTTATCATCATCAGTCATTTAGGACAACATTGGATCATTCAAAGATCCTCACTGAACTTCTGGAGTGAGTTTGCTGCACTGAAAGTAAGGGGGCCAAATAATATTGCACACCCCACTTATCATTTTTTTTTTTTTTTTTTTAACTAGAGTTTAAAATATCCAATCAATTTCGTCCCACTTCACAATTTTATCCCAATTTTTTATTCTTCACAAAAAAATAAAAAATTTTATATTGTTATGTTTGAAGCCTGAAATGTGGCAAAAGGTTGAAATGTTCAAGGGGGCCGAATACTTTCACAAGGCACTGTACTTATAAGCGGACTGAGACAATCTGACTGCTATTTATCTCATTAAAACCCTATGCAAATGGAAATATAGTGTGAGCAAGATTTGGGGGTGAGTATTTTTTTTCCCAAAATGGTTTACAACCTCCAAATTCCCGAATTCCCAGAGTCCTTTAAACCATTTAAAAAGATTCCCCAACAAGAACAATTAAAAAAAATTAAAAACATGGTGTGGATTTGCCCCACAGTTCCCAGAGTCTTTTCCCCAGAAATGTTCTTTAAGGCTTAACTCTGTAAGACCCAATAATCGTCTACGGCCTAACCAATGTTTATTGGTGGGTGCATGTTTCCCCGGCCCTGGGTTTTTTCCTTGGAAAATTTTCCCAAAAGGGGTTTCGGAGGGGGTTTTCTTTGTCAACATCCTTTGTCACTGATGACTTTACCCCACTTTACACTTCCCCTTAAACCCGCGTGAGACACAGATAACTCCCCCCGATTTCCACAGGTTTAAGTCCCCGGGCAGGGAAAAGTCCTGGGAGAGAAGGCTATGCCTCTGTAGGTTATGGTAGTGGACCCCTCTGGACCCCCCAAAAGCGTGTGTTAAGCCCGCCGGGGAGCGGAGTTAAGTAGGTCGGTTTTCCCCAGAGCCCCCCGCAAAGCGGGAGGGTTGTGGGTGGTTACAAACAGGCGTACCCCGAGTGACTTGCTTGCGGTGCCAGCGAAGTGTTGGCGGTACAGAATCGTGAAGCGGGTCTAGTCGGGGGACAGCGGGAAAGGTCGGGAAAAGGGCGGCAATGGTTTGGTAAGGGACAGAGCAGATTTTTGGTACACAGTTGGAAAAAAAACCATGGGAACGCTTCTCTTGGGCACAGGGCACTTCGATTCGCAAGGCGTGGGAGGGGCGGACTTAAAATAGGGTCAGCCCCTGGTAAAAACAATCCGGGCCCCTTCCCCTTTAAAAATTGAGGCAGTGCGCACGTGCCCCTAGGGGGCGAGGCCTTTCCGGCCGGAGCAGGAACACACGCCGGCACATCAGGAGCGCGGGAGGTAAGTGAAGGGGGTGTGGACGCCTGCACCCCGGGGGTCGGGAGGGGTGCTCGCCGGGAGGACGCAGCGGGGGTGCGGGTGGCTGCGACCCGACACGGGGGGTCGCGGGACACTCGTGACCCCTACACTGCGTGCACAAAAAACGACTGAAAACGAATTCAAAAAAGGGTTCATAAAACTGGTTTTCTGTCCCTGCCTGTAAAAAAGCAGTGAAAAAACGTAGTTTTTTTCCCGATTTCATTTTTTGGGGGTTTTTTTACAAGGTTTTTTGTTTTGTTTTTAAGCCTTTTTTTTTAATGTATGCTAAAATTAACCCTTTGGATGTAGTTTCCCTACAAAAGGGAAAAACAAAGACCTCTTTGGATTCATATGTGTCTTGTGTCGTTTTACGGATTTTAGCGTAATAAAAGAAAGGGTTTTTTTTTTGGATTTTGTTGCAAAGATCTGCTTTTTTAGAATTTTGGCGCTAATAAAGTTTTTTTGCGGGTTTGTGCCAAAAATACTTTTTTTTTTTTAAATTTTTCCCCTAAGCCCATTTTTTTAATGGTTTTTGGTGTAGATCTGCTTTTTTAGGGTTTTTGGCATAATAAAGTTATCTCCGTTTGTCCCCCAAAAAAGTTTTTTTTAGGGATGTTGGTGCTAAGATCTGTTTTTCTAAATTTTTGGCGCAAATTAAAGTTTTTTTGGTTTGTCGCCAAAAATCTTTTTTTTTGGGATTTTGGCGCTAAGATTAGAGAGGGGGCGAATTTCTCAAAATTGGTTCGCTCCTTCGCAAAATTTCCAGACAAAAAAAAAAATTTCGTTCGTTTTATTGGGGACGAATCACGTTAAAAAACGCTATTTCCAGGCTGACGGGCCCTGCGGGTGCTGTTAGAACTTTGGCATGCTTAATATGCAGAGGGGCTTGGTTGGTCTTCAAAAATTTTGGTGTTTTGTATGACACGCACATTTCTGCCCGCTCTTAAAACCATTCACTATAAATTTCCTGGCAATTAAGGTGCAAAAAGACCAAAAAAAACTGAAGCGGGGGAAAGTAGCCCGATAAAGTATGGCAGGGGCAGCGGAAAAAAAACAAGCTGAAGGCTCAGGTGGCAAAATCATGACAGAGTGGGGGGTGACGGCGGCAGCCACGAACATGAGGTCAGAGAGTGGCACAATGCATTCTGGAGGTGGCAAAAAAAAGGAGTAGGGCCCCAAGAGTGGACAATGACAAGTGTGTAGGTCACGGCAGCAGCCACAGCAGCAGATGAGGCAGACGTGGGACAATGCGCAGTGTGTGGTCCGGGGTAGAGCATGGGTCGACAGTGGCCAATGACATTTGGAGGTGGCAAAAACAGGAGTAGGCCCCAGGTGGGACAATTTATAAGGTGTAGGTCCGGCAGCAGCCACCCGAAAGCATGAGGTCAGACAGTGGCACAATGACAGAGGGTTTTAGGACGGGAGCAGCCACAGTAGCAGCTGAGGTAGGAAGTGGACAATGACCAAATGTGTAGGTCACGGCAGCGCCACAGCAGCGCATGAGGTCAGAAGGGCACAATGACTTTTGGGGTGGCAAAAAGTTAAAAGGGCCCCAGAGTGGACAATGAAAAGGGGTGGAGTAACGGCGGAAGCGCATGGGTCAGACAGTGGCACAATGAACAGGTGTAGGTCACGGCAGCAGCCACGCAGCGATGAGGTCAGCAGTGGCACAATGACACAGTGTGAGGTCAGGCGCTCAGCTGGGTCAGACAGTGGCACAATGAATTCTGGAGGTGGCAAAACAGTAGTAGGCCACAGGTGGACATGACAGGGGGTAACGGCGGTTGCACATAAGGCAGACAGTGGCACAAAGACATTTGGAGGGGGCAAAAAAAATGGAGAGGCCACAGAGTGGCAAATGCAGAGGTGGGGGGAGGCCCCGGGCAGCATGAGGTCAGCAGTGGCACAATGGGCATTCTGGGGGGTGGCAAAAAACTGGAGTAGGCCACAGGTGGCAAAAATGAAGAGGTGGAGGTGCGGGCGGGCAACAGCTGAGGTCAGAGGGGCAAAAGACCAGTGTGGGATGTCATGGCACCCGCAAAACGCAGCATGGGCAGACAGTGACCAAGACAGGGGTAGGTCACGGCGCAGCAGTGAGGTCAGACAGTGCAAATGACTTCTGGAGGGTAGCAAAACGTAGTGGCCCCAGGTGGCCCCCAATGACAGAGGTGGAGGTAACGGCGGGGGCGTGAGGTCAGACAGTGGGACAAAGACATTCTGGAGGTGGCAAAAACTGGAAAAATAGCCAAACAGAGTGGCCCTGACAGAGATGGGGTGCGGCGGGCAGCCTGAAGTCAGAAGTGGGACAAGACTTCTGGAGGTGGCAAAAACAGGAGTAGGCCACAGAGTGGCACAATGACAGAGAGTGGAGGTGACATTGTCAGCAGCATGAGGTCAGACAGTGGCACAATGACATTCTGAAGGTAGCAAAAACAGGAATAGGCCACAGAGTGGCACAATGACACAGTGTCTAGGTCACGGCAGCAGCCACAGCAGCAGCATGAGGTCAGACAGTGGCACAATCACATTCTGGAGGTGGCAAAAACTGGAGTAGGCCACAGAGTGGCACAATGACAGAAAGTGGAGGTGACGGCGGCAGGAGCAACAGCATGAGATCAGAGAGTGGCACAATGACACAGTGTGGATGTCATGGCACCAGCAACAACAGCAGCATGAGGTCAGACAGTGGCAATGACAGTGTGGAGGTGGGTGGCAATACCAGTCCTTGGTAAAGATGGTTGGTGGCAGATGGAGAAACTGTCAGCAGATGTGTGGCATCAGGCGGGTGGCGGCATCAGAATAGTGGCTGAGGCAGGTAGTTTGATCCCAGACTCATTTCTCACAGTTTGGGTGAGGCGTCATGGCTGATGTAATCTGACGCTTAAGGCATTGGTGTGTGGAAATCCTGGCCGATCCACGCTTGATTCATCTTGACAAAGGTCAGTCGTTCCACATTTCCCGTGGACAAGTGGGTTCTCCTTGGGGTAACGATGGCCCCCGCCGCACTGAACACCCGCTCTGATGCCACACTACTGGCCGGGCAGGACAGCTTCTCCACTGCAAACTCGGCAAGTTGCAGAGACACATCCAGTTTGGCTGCCCAGTAGTCCAGCGGATCTTCTAACTGGGGTGGCAGAGTGCTGTCCAAGTAGGCCACCACCTGTTGGTTCAGGGTCTGCTCCAGGTCCTGCTGCTGCTGCTGCTGGTGACTGCCCTCCTCACTAGGCGGGTGAAGGAAGCTGCTCATCAGTGACTCCAGACTTAGGTTGCTGCTGATGGAGCTGGTACTGCTCCGACCCCCCCACCTTCCCCCAGCAGCCGCGGCAGTAGTACATGAGCGCTGAAGAACCCGCCGGCCAACTGACTATGGAGGATTTCCCTATAGTATTTGAGTTTGTCCTCTCAATAGCTGGGAAAAAGGCTCCCATTTTGGACCGGTAGCGAGGGTCCAATAGGGTGGAGAGCCAGAAGTCATCCCTCTGCCGGATGCTGACTATTCGGCTGTCACTAGCCAGGCAAATCAGCATGCTGCGGGCCATCTGCACAAGTGACTCCGAGGGGCTCCCTGCCTCCATCTCCACTGTATACTGCCACGGTGCTTGCGGGTCATCAACCTCGTCTTCCTCATCTCCATCTACCTTCTCCAGCTGCTCCTCCTCTCTTGTCACCTGGGTAGAAAATCCACTCATTTCACCAGACAATGCTTCTGCTCCAATGTCCTCCTCCTTTTCCTCCATTTCAGTCCCCACCGGACTCATGTGGCCGCGAAATGTAGTCGCCACGTCTCCAGTCCCCTGCCCAGACAGATTTTTCAGCATCTGTTCCAGGAAATGAAGCAGTGGAATGACGTTATTCATCCCGTAGTCCTGGCGACTGACAAATAACGTGGCCTCCTCGAATGGCCTCAACAAACGATAGGTGTCATGCATGAGCTGCCACTGGCTGACATCAAAGTTACACAGGGGAGTACTCCTGTCCGCCTGGATCATCAAAAAATCGTTAATGGCCTTTCTCTGTTCATACAGTCGGTCCAACATGTGCAGGCTGGAATTCCAACGGGGTGAAAACATGCATATCAGAGTGTGTTGGGGGGGCCGTTCTGCCGCTGCAACTCGAGGAGGGTGTTCCTGGTTTTGTAGGAATGGATGAAGTGCTGCACAGTTTCTGGCCTTTTTTCAGAATCTTCTGAAGATGGGTGGAAGACTTCAGGAACCTTTTCACAAACCAGATTGAACACATGCGCCATGCAGGGCGCATGGACCATCCCTCCTCGGCGCAGCGCGGACACACATGTTACTCCCATTGTCTGTCCCCTTTGGTTCCGATTTGCAGTTGGCGCGGTGAAAGCCACCATCGATTTCTTGCTGCATGACGTGGAGCAGTTCCTCCCCTGTGTGACTTCGTTCGCCGAGGCGGGCCAGGTGTAGAACTGCGTGCCCCACGCTGTGCCCTACACATGTGGTAGATGGAGCAGTACTTGTGGAGGCTGAGATGGTGGGGTTTGGTGGAGGAGGAGGAGGCGGACATTGGCGCAGGAGCCGCAGTTTGACAAGTGGAGGAGAAAGCGCCGTCTCCTGTCCAAGTTGTTGGTGTGCCTGGGCGGAAGCACATTCACCCAGTGGGCCGTAAAGGACATGTACTAGCCCCTGATCGTAGTTACAGCCCCCGACGTCCGCGCTGCCGTGCACCTTGGAAAAAAACCGATAAGCTCAAGGACTGGCCCACCTTCTGTTCTACATATTTATGAAGTACTGGTACTGCCTTTTTGGAAAAGAAATTACGGCTTGGAGCTCTCCATCTCGGCTCGGCACAAGCCATTAGTTCACTGAACGGTGCAGAGTCCAACATTTAGAAAGCTAGGGACTGCGAAGACCAAAAAATTGGACAGGGGGCATGGTCAGCTGCTGCACCTTAGGATGGTTGACGCATACTGTTGTCTCTTTGCAATCGCCTCGCTGAACGACTGTGGCGCTATGAGTAGCAAGGAGCAGGAGCATCTGAACCGGGAGATGTGTCAAAGAGAAACAGCTCCCCTTTTCAGAGGTTTGGGGGAGCCTTGACTGGCTGCAATGGCATGCGTGCCACTAGGCGGTGCTGCTGCTTTTTGCTGCGGCGGCAGGATGGACCCCCACATCTGAGCCAAAGTTTCTCCCAGGCCTCCAGATGGTGACGCTGCATGTGTTGACGCAGGGCCGTGGTGCCAACGTTAGCTCCCTGGCCACGCTTCACTTTCTGCCTACAGATTCTACATATACCCATATTCGGCTCCTCCGGTGTCTTAGCAAAGAACTGCCACTCCGCCGAGTATCGGATTTACCGCCAACGCTCCGCACTGACGCCGCTGCCTCGTGAGCCCCCGTGCCGCTACTTTCTTGGACCTACCCAAAACGGGTTTTTTTTCCCCTGGCCGCTTGGCTCCCGACCTCACACTGCTGCTACCCTGCTGACTCATGACCACACTACCCAGTTGCTGGCTGCGCCGCTGCCTGACGCGCAAGCTGACGCCCTCTTCTCCTAACGATGATGAAGCCCTTGCCTCACCCGGCTCCCAAGTGCGGTCGGCTACATCATCATCTATTCGTGTTTCATTGTCACTGCTGTCCTCATCACCAGTCTTGGTATGCAGAGGCTGACCCCTCACAACATGACCTCACATGCCACTCTCCACATCTATACTTTGCCGCCTACTGCAAGAAGCAGGGGATATTGGCCCCATGTCTTCGCTGCCAAGTAGCTGCTGACTGCCCTCCTCAAATTGTTCATCCTCGCTATATAGTGGCGCTAAGCCCAGACCACATAGTAGATCTCTGGCTGAGGGAATCGGATGGGACAGAGGCGGGTTGAGGATGGGTGAGGGCCGCTGACCCGCTCCCGGGCCATGCCAACTAAGGGTTGTGTCTGACGTTCCCACCGACTCTTGGCTGGGGTTGTCAGATGTCATCTGGGAGGAAGTGGATGACCTAGTCAACCAATCAAGAACCATTGGGTTGCTGAACAACACACGGCCGCTAGATGACAACGGCAGTTGTGGCCTCACCGATTGACCCCTGCTGCAACGTCCCCTTACTGTGCTGCGACCTGGGCCTGGAATGTTTGTGCCTCTGCCACTCGCAGGTGAAGAGCCTGCCACCTCTCTGTCTGACATATTGTTTGTTCTAAAATGTAGAGACACTGTTTGATGAAGATATCTGTATATGATAAATACACACCCTGTATTTGACTCCAAATGAACCCACTAAGAAGCTTAGGTAACCGTTGGATATAAATTACGCTCCACAAATGGGCAGGAAAAATTGACTTGTATGTGCCGTTTAAAAACTCTGTGTATTTTACTGAATATAAAAGCACAAACAGGCTTAATTAACCTTCGGATATGAATTATGCTACAGAATTTCTTCTGTGGAAGTGAAAAACAAAGTTTCTTTTACTGAGTACAACTGCAGAACAATGCTTAATTAACCCCTGGATGTAAATTGCTCAAAAAAATTGAGCAACCAAAAACTACGAGCTTTGTAGCGTGTTACAATAGCGTGTTTTCTACGCTACATAACAAGAGAAAAAATTGTAATTAACCTTCGCTTGTGAATTAGGCTACAGGAAAAATGTATTTTTTGGCTGTGAAAGACGGTTTATTTTAGTAACCACAGCAGAAAAACAATGCTTAATTAATCCCTGGATGTAAATTGCCCCAAACAATTGAGCAACCAAAAACTACGAGCTTTGTAGCGTGTTACAATGGCGTGTTTTCTACGCTACACAACAAGAGAAAAAATTGTAATTAACCTTCGCTTGTGAATTAGGCTACAGGAAAAATGTATTTTTTTGGCAGTGAAAGATGGTTTTATTTTAGTCACCACAGCAGAAAAACAACGCTTAATTGACCCCTGGATGTAAATTGCGCCAAACAATTGAGCAACCACAAACTACGAGCTTTGTAGCGTGTTACAATGGCGTGTTTTCTACGCTACACAACAAGAGAAAAAATTGTAATTAACTTCGCTTGTGAATTAGGCTACAGGAAAAATGTATTTTTTGGCGGTGAAAGACGGTTTATTTTTGTCACCACAGCAGAAAAACAACGCTTAATTAACCCCTGGATGTAAATTGCGAAAAAGAATTGAGTAGCCAAAAATAAAGTGGTATTTGTATTGTAAAAACGCTGTTTCTTTAAATGAATACAACAGGAACTGGCTTAGATCCCCCTTGGATATTCAATGTGCTGTGAGCAAATAGCATTAAAATGTATATGCAGCTGCATTGGACACACACTGGACTTCAGATCCAATACCCCACAAATTCAGAAATAGAACGTTAAGAGAAGCAGTCTCTGAGACAAGCTGAGACACCCCCCAAAAATCGCTGTATAAAAATCAGTTCTTCAGTAAGAGCTATTACAAGTAGTGATGAGCGATTACTTTGACTATCGTCATCGGGACGATAGTCGATATTGGCAATTATCAATAAGATATCCGATAGTCGATAATAGATTATCGCCGATGACCATTAAAGTCTATGGAGAGGAACAACACCTTCATTCTTACACCCAAACAGGGATGGAGAAGCTGGAATTAACATCCACAACAGCAAACTGTATACATGCTACATCTTAGACAAAACAATTAGGTTATAAAAGCCACAGAAAAAAAATCACAGACCATTCACTATCCCTGTCTTGCACCACAGCATGACCCTTAAACCTGCATGACCCACAAATTAAAAAGTGCCAGAAGGCAGTATGATTTGAACCATCATTTTACTTGAACTGGACATTGAATATCCCTGTCCTGGAACGCAGCATGAGCCCCAAACCTGCATGACCCCAGATTTAAAAAGTGCCGGAAAAAGGAGTCTTTCAACCACCATTTTAGTTGAACTGGACATTGTTACGGATGTGGTAGTGGATCCACTGGACCACCACAAGCGATGATGTAAGCCACGCCAGGGGACGGAGTCTAAGTAGGTCCGGTTTTCACCAGAGCCCGCCGCAAAGCGGGATGGGATTTTTGCTGCGGCGGGATTGCTCCAGGTCGCCCCCTGCGTAAATTGCTTGCGGTGGCACCGAGGTGTTGGTGGTACAAAATCGTAAAGCAGGCTCGTAGCCCGGGGCGGGGAAAAAGGGGGGGACAGGCGGAAAAGGTTCGTGTCAAGGGACGGAGGCAGAAGGTAGGGAACACAGAAAAGGGAAAACAAAAATATTTAAAGAACGCTTCCTCCCCCGGCAAAAGGGCACTACGATTCGGCAATGTGCTGAAAAGAGGCGGGGCCTAAAAATGGGGACCGTGCCCGGTGAAAAAACCAATCCCCGGCCACTGTCCCTTTAAAAATTTTTCCCGGGCGACCCGCCGGCGCGCGCACTAGAGGGCCCCGGGGGCCCCCGGCCGGCGCGGGAAAGGCCGCGCCCGGGAGGGGCCCGGGACGTGGCCCGGGAAAGTTCCCCGGGGGACACCCCCCGGGGGTTTCCGCGGCCCAGCTTCGGGCGCGGCACCGGCCGCAGCAGGGGGGGGCTGCGGCGTTGCGGGTGTGCCGGGCAAACCCGACACAGGGTCGCGGGGGACACCCGCAACAGTCCCCCCCCCCCTTTGGCCTCCCCCCCCTTTCGGGCCTGCATAAACTTAGACAAGAGGCCCCCATTCCCGGAAAGTTTTTCCCCCGGCTCCCAACCTTTCCTTTGGCCCCCAAAACCCTTCCAAATCCACCAAAAAAAAAATTTTTTCCCCCAACCGTCTTAAATGGCCAAAATCTCTTTGACGGCAAAAATAAATTTGGGGTTGGGAAACAAACTAAAGGGGGACGGGGGAACCACGGAACCCAGAGAAGCGGTTTTTAAGGGGGACCGGTTCAGTAGGGGGAAAATGGGAAAGGGGTTTGGGATGCGCATGGTCGGGGGGAGCCGGAGCTTGTACCCAGGATTAATTTTCGGGCCCCAGGGCTTCAAAGGGACCAAAAAAAAGGGGGGCCCGCTTGTAGCTGGGGACTTTAAAACGGTTTTTATATTTGGGAGCAGCCCCACCTTTCCCCCGGGAAAAAGGAAAGGAGGGGGTCTTCTTTTTTTTTCCCCCTTGGGGCTTCATGCGGGCCAGGCCCGAAGCAGGGGGCTGGGGGTGTCTCCCTCCAGACAGTGGATGGTTTACGGGCCAGAATGTCCACAGCAGGGACAAGGGGAGGCAAGGGAGAGGAAGGGGGGGGCGGGGATTCCGCTAAGAAATGGGAGAAGGGGGGGTGCCCCCCGCGGAAACAAAAGTCCAGGGAAATTTTATGAAAATTTTTGCCCCAAGGTAGTAGCGGACCAATTATCTTGTTTGGCCCGAAATGAAAATTGGCGGAGATAAGTACCAAAACCTGATTCCCCTCTCCCCTTGCCCATTGGATTGTTTGGGGGGTAGCAGAGGAGAAGCCCTTCCAAAATTTGGAGTAGCGGCAAGGCCCCCGCCCAAAAACTCGAGACGAAATGGATCCCGGTCAAAAATTTTGTGTAAGGGGGGCCCAGCAGACGGAAAATGTGGTTTTCCCCCCCCCAAAAAAAATTGGCGAGCCGGGCGCAGAAGGAAGGCCCGGCAAGGGGAAAAAAATAGCCCCTTTTTGGAAAAAAAGGGCTGTTGGCTACCCAAATGACCGTATTACCCTTTAGAGGGGGGGTAAGCAGTTATGAAGTCCATAGCAAAATTTTGGGTCCAAAGGGAAGTTAGGGACCCGGTAGGTTTGGGTAGACCCGCAGGTCTTTGGCGAGGTGGCTTATTTCGGGCCCCAAAGGGGGTCAGGCCCCCCCAAACTCCTTTACATCGTTTTTAACCCAAAAACCCGGCACCAGAAAAAACCGGGGAAAACAAAGAACAAAAAACCTTCGAACCCCAGGGGGCCCCGGTAAGCCCGGGAACAGTGACCCCATTTTAGGACCCTCAACCCGGAGCGCAGGGGGCAAATAAGTCTTCCCCGGGGGTTCCCCTTGGAGGGTTTGCGGGAGCACAGAATCAGACGTTCCGGGGGTACCCAAAATGTTGTGGGGCCCCCTATTTCCCCCCCACTAAAATTTGGGGGCACGGAAAGGCATCGGCCCTTTAGGTTTTTTCTGCCCCGGCGGGGAAAATGGGGTGATGTAGTTTTAAGCGGGCAAAAACAGGGACCATCTCGCTTGCCGAGGTTCAACGTTGTGCTTCTGGAGATAGGGGAGGTTTTTTTTGGGGCAGTTTAAATTTTCAGGGGGAAAGGGCACCCTTTCCCGGAGGTGGCGGCCCTTTCCCTTCCCCGGGCAACTTAATGGCTAAAAGTTCTCGATCCCCGATGGGATAGTTCTTCTTGCTGGTGAGAAGGCCTGGGGAAAAAACCCGCAGGTCCGGGGTCTTGCCCTTTTGGGGCCCCTTTTGGGGGAGCAGTGCTCCGGGTTTTACGGAAGAGGGGTCCACTTTTCCCGAAAAAAAAGGGGTTTATCGGTTTCTGGCCGGGGGTTTAAAACCCCCTTTCGGAGGCAATGCGCCCCTTTTGCTTGGAAAAGGGTTTTTCGGCACCGGAGGGGCCCCGTTTCCGGGGGTTTGGCCCTGTTTCTTTGTAAGGGCCCCAAAAGGTGCAACCCAAAGTTTTAAAAGTGCGGGATGAATTGCGGTTAAAAATTTGCGAAACCCCGGAAAAAAAAAAAAAGTTTTTAAAGCCCCGGCCAACAGGGGGGTTTTTTGGGGGGCCCCTGTAGGAGGCAAAAGTTTGGGGGGGTTCCCAACCGCAGACCCCTATCAGGATTATGTATCCCAAAAAACGGGAGGTGGACTGGGGGAAAAAGGCACTTTTCCCGTTTTGCTTTTAGATGGTTCTTTGCGCAGGCGTCTCAGGGCCTGGGGCACATGTAACTGGTGGGGATCCCAAAATCGGGTTAGTAAATACCAGGAAAAACATCTAAAATAGACCCCTACACAAAGGGATATAGGGGTCTCTGAAAAAAAGTCCCTTGACCAAAAATTTCCCGGAAGACGGCCCCGGGGCGTTGGGATAAGCCGGGAAAGGGGATTACCAAAATTTTTCAAAGTGCCCCTCACGAGTATTGAAGGCCGGGCTTTCCCCTCGTGCCTTTTCCCCGGGTCCGGGGTGAATTATTTTTTCCCCGCAAGTCCAATTTGGGGAAAAAACCTTTGGCCCCCCCCGACGGCAAAGAGTTCCCGGTTTTATTAACGGCAAAAGGGTTTCCGGGTTTTTGATGGGGATCTTAATTTTGACCACGGGGTCAATGCAGGGGGGGCTCAGGGAACCATCTTTTTTCCCCCCAAAAAAAATCCGGCCCCCCCCCGCCGGGGAGAAGTAGTTTTTCCGGGGGAAAAACCCCTTTGTAAAATTTTTTTTCTACAAAAGGCCGAAATAGCCCGAGTTTGGGTTTTCGGGGAGGGGTTTGACCTTTCCCCGGGGGGGACTGGTCCCGGGGAAAACAAGGGCAAAGGGGGTCATATGGGCGATGAGGAGGAAGTGTCTCAGCTTGCCTCCGGAAAAAAAATCTTGGGAAATCCTGAAAAGGTTGCGGGAAACCAGGTAGTGGGTGAGAGGGACTGGGAGGGGGCTGGGGCGCACCCGGCGGGGTGCCGGAAGACAACGAGACTGGCAGTTCCCCCCCCCCAACGCAGAAAATTCAAACCCCTCTTCCCAAAACCGCCCTAGGGGCGTGCCGGGTGTAGCCAAAAGGAAAACCCCAGTAAAAACAGGGCCGGGGGAAAAGGGGGGAACACAAGAACTGATTTCCCTTTTCCCCGTGGGAGGGCTCCTATTTGTAGGACCACTGGTTCAGTCCGGGAGTGGGGTGGAGTTTTGCTTAATAGTTCCCATGGGCGGAGGGGAAAATGACCAAGGGTTTTTTCTAGGGGGACCAACCCAGAGACGATACTTGGTTTACCAACGGGAAAACATCCATTTAAAACTCCCAAACCCCAAACCGGAATCCAGGAAGGCCCAACACTCGGAAAAGAGATTCCGGAAATTTGGGGTAACCAGATTGGCAACATAGCCTGGAGAGGGATTACCACACCTAGGGGGCCTTCCCCCCACGATTTCCCAGGTTCGTTCGTTTTCCCCCGGGGGTTGTCGAAAAAAGTGGGAACCCCCCCCGGAAGGTTCGGGGGTGCCGCAGAGAGCACAACCCCCTCCCCACGCCCCTTTGGGCAAACTCTTTCGGGGACAGGCGGGTTTGTCCCTTGCATGGCCTCCCAAGGCTGGCTGGGAGGGGGGGCAGGGAGGGGCTGAAACATTGGCCCCAAGACGGGGAAGGGGGAGTTTTGAGTGGGTCGCGTTCCCGGCGGAGCTCCTCCCGGGCTCTCCGAGAAAGGAAAAGTCCTTGCGGTTGCCAGAGGATGGGGCTCCCTTAAAGACTCGGGGGGAGTCCCGGGGGGGCGAGGGCTTTCCCTTTAACTGGCCCGGGGAAAGGCCCCCTTTTTGAACGTGGCGCCAAAGCAAAACCCTCATTCCCCGCCAAATTTAGAAAGGGTAAGGTGCGAAATTGCCACGGGTAGTCGCCAACGGAGGAGTTTCCCCCGGGTGTTGGTTTTTAAAAAAGCGGTTTCAGCAGACGAGGCGGGGCAGGCTTTCCCCGAAGGGCTCCGCGAAATCCCGCAAAAAGTCGCCAGGTCCGCTTTTGAAGGAACGCCTCGGGCCCCAAAAAGGGGGTCGGGCCCCGGGCCCCGGGGTTTTTCCCGGGTAGGTACTGACCCGAAGGCCACCTTTGGGCTTCTCGGACGGGAAAAATACCAGCCATAAAGGTTTCCCCGTGGGGGGCAAACTGGGTTAAAAAACCCCCCTGCAAAGGGTTTTGAGTCCCCCTCAAACCCTTTGTTTGGGGGGATGGAAAAAGCGGGGTTTAAGGGGCCGCAAAGTCCCCGGAACGACTGCTGCAGTTTTAGCCACGGCCCCCGTTTGCTGCTGGGTGAGTGGCCCGGGGTGCCTGCATCATAGTAGTCCGTTGGGTTTAGCTGTTGCGCTTGCTGCGCGATTTCTTGGATTGCTTTAGCCAAAGAAAGGTTGTGAGGTCGGAGACGCTCGGTAGAGGCCCTTGGCGGGGATCCATGGGGCCCAATCAACTGTTACGGAGTGGGTATGGGGTCCACTGGACCACCACAAGCGATGGGGGGTAAACCACGCCCGGGGAACGGATTTCTAAGTAGGGGCCCGGTTTTTAAAAAGAGCCCCGCCCCAAAGGGGGGATGGACTTGCCTCGGCGGATTGCTTTCCAAAGGGCGCTACCCCGAGTTAACCCTTTCTTGCGGGTGGCCCGCCGAGGTGGTTTTCCCTGGTACAAAAATTTGGGGAAGAAGGTGTTTGTCGGGGACGGCAGAAGGGTTTAGGAAAAGGCGGGAAAGGTTTCGTGGTCAAAGGGAGGAGGGGAGAAGGGCGGGACACAGTAAAGGAAAAAAATACTTTAAAAACGCTTCCTCTCCAGGCACAAGGGACTAAACCCATTCGGCAAAAAAGTTTGGGGAAGAGGCAGGGGCTAAAAATGGGACCGTGCCCGGTGAAAACCCAAACACCCCGGGGCACTGTTTCCCTTTTTAAAATTTCCCCGGGGCCAAATGCCCGGCGCGCGCACTTTTAAAGGGGGCGCGTGCACCCCGGCCGGGAGAAGGTCGGGGCGCCGGAAAGGGACCAGGGAGCGGGAGGGTAAGGTTTTCCCCTTACACGCCCGGGGGGTCCGGGGGGGCCCGAGAAACGGGGCCCCGGGCCCGGGGCCCCCAACCCCCCCGGGGGGGGCTGCGGCCCCTTGCGGGTGTGCCTGCGCCCGGGCACAGGGTCGAGGGCACCCCAACAAAACATTAAAATAAAACTGTCTGTACCCCGTTACCATTAAATCGGCATGACCCCCCAAATTTAAAAAATGCCGGAAAAAGGAGTCTTTCAACCACCATTTTTGGGTTTTACTGGACATAGGGCTATCCCCGTCCCGGGCCCCAGCATGACCCCTAAACCTGTTTGACTTACAGATCACCCAAAAAGGGGACTATGCTATTTTGTTCAGTGGACTGTCATTTAGTTAAAATTTTTTTGGGAACTGACATTTTTTTAAAAGAATTTTTTTAGGGAAGTTTTATTTTTTAGTTTTTTAATTTTTTACCATTTTTGCCCCTTTTTTTTAATGTTATAAACCCAAAAACAAAACACCCCCCTGAAATTTTTTTAAAAGGGATTTTTTACACGTGTAGAGTGTTTTTTCGTCCCACCCCCATAAGTAATACCAAAAAGGGCCAAACATCCCCAAAAAAACTTCTTAGTTTAGGGAAAACAATTTGGGCCCCCTGGCTTTTTAGGGCTGATTTTAGCCAATCAATTCAATGGTTTATTTTTTCCCCCAAAAACCTTCTTCATTGATTAGGGACAAATGTGCTCCATACTCCCCCTTTTTTTTTTGGGAAAACCTACATCTGGGCAAGTTTTTTACCTCCCTTGTACAATTCAGAGGGAAATTTTTTTTTACCAGCTTTTTTTGTACCCTGTAAGGGGTTTTTTTGTAGTTTAAAAATTTTAGAAAACCCCATTTTTTAAAATAGGATGAAAAAACCCCCATGTCTTTGTTTC
>JAODAL010054858.1:0-24354 GCA_025379985.1 Phyllomedusa bahiana | reverse complement strand
TAGACATTTGTTCTTCAAAAAATTGCAAAATGGCTCAAGGGTCACCCCTTTAATTTTGGAGGGCATTTTGCTGTGACCTGCACTAACTCATCATGGTCCTTTGGAACAAAAATTTGGCTTCAAGGGCTTTCTCCCTCACAATTTTTAACATGGCTGAGAAGTCATTTTTAAAATTTTTTTGGGTCTGCTGTTTTGAAATGCAGCAATCTACGGGTCCTATTATAAAAAAATGTTTTTTCTAACAGACTTTTTTGTTTTTTCACAATGGCAAAGGGGCCCAAAGGGGGTGTGGTGCTTCAGAAACAGAAAGGGTAGGACACTGTTAAAATGACACATATTGCAAAATACTTGTTTTTGCAAATCTTTAACATAGCATAAATCCCTGTTTTGAACAACCTTTTAATAAATTTAAAAAAAAAAGAAAAACAAAGACAGGGGGATTCCCATCCTTTTTTAAAAAAATGGTTTTCTAAAATTTAAAACTACTAAAAAATTTGCTGAAAAAATAGCTTTTAAAAAAAATTCCCTCAAAATGTAAAAGGGAGACGGGGAAATTTGACCAGATGTAGGTTATTCAGAGGACTTGGAGTAGGAGCACGACAGAGAAAAAAAAGTACAGAACCATTTCCTCCAGCACTTTTAGTAAAATGAGAAAAAAAATGCCAAAAAAAGGGGGGGGGGGGGCACCTGGGTTGAAACAGGAGCTTTAACCACCAGTATTTCCAATAAGCTCAATTGGTCCGCCTCAACGGAGGGCAAGCGCTACCCCAGGTCTTGCTGTTACTGGGGAAGGCCGGGAGTTCCACCTTCCGCTTCCGCATTGCTTCCACGACATTTTTCTTTGCTGCTCATCATGGCATTTTAACCTGCGGTTAAAGAGACGATGCCACCTGGCTCTCACCGCACCCCTTAACTCCACCCGGGTCAGTTTGGCACAGACGGGTATAGTCAATGTCCAGTTCAACTAAAATGGGGTTTGAAAGATCTTTTTCCGGCATTTTTTTAATCGGGGGTCAGACATTTTTAAGGGTCATACTGCTCCGGACGGTTTTTATAGCAATGTCCATTCAACAAAAAAGGGTGTTGAAGGACCCCTTTTTTTTCCGGCACTTTTTAATCTGGGGTCAGACATTTTTTAAATGGTCATACGCGGTCCAGGACGGGGTTTTTGTCAATGTCCATTCAACTAAAAGGGGTTTTTTCAAAGAATTTTCTTCCAGCACTTTTTTAATCTTGGGTCATGCAGGTTTTTAGGGTCATCGCTTTCCAAAACCAGGGATATTCAATGTCCTTTTTAAATAAAATGTGGTTCAAATAAAACTGCCTTCGGGCATTTTTTAATTTGTGGGGGATGCAGGTTTTAAAGGGGGAGGCGTGGTACAAGACGGGGTAGTGAATGGGTTTTGTGACTTTTTTTTTGTGGCTTTTAAGCCTAAGTTTGTGCCTAAGATAACAGGATCCATTTGACTGTTGTGTGTTAATTCCAGCTTTTCCAGCCCTGTTTGGGTGTAAGAAATGAAGGGGTTGTTGCTCTCCCATAATTTAATGTCATCGGGGATGAAAGACATCAAAAACCTTATCGATGGTGGCCGACTACGACATCGCCCCATGTCGATACCAACTAAACGCTCAAAACTAATCATGCCCACTCACTTAGGAGCATTTTACGCCAGAAAAGGGTAAAAAAAAACCCATCAACATTCCCCCGAAGGCTAAGTTCACATGGCTTATTCACGCCATAATTGCGGGACGTATTTCGCCCCGCAATTCGGTGTGTGACATCCTTTATCCACGGCGCGTATCCCGCCAGGTAAGTCATGTCCCCTTCCTCCCCACTCGGGGAAATTTCAGGCGAGCGGGGGGGGAAAACGGAATCCAATTTCCTATGAGAACTGTCGTTTAATCGAAAAGCCTGGGAGGGGTTTTTTAAACCCGGGTTTTTGGGAGTCCCAATAGGGCGCGCAAAAAGGGCTGAAATCTGTCCCATAAAAAGGGGCCGGTCAACTTTCCCTTAGAGAAAAAACCAAAAACAAAATATGGTCATCAAAACCTTTGTGAAAAATGAGTCTATAGGGGGCACACTTTTAAGCAGCAAAAAGAAAATTGCAAACAAAAACACAACATCACACACTCTACTACACTAAAGACACCCCAAAGGGGGCCCTAGGAAAAAAAAATTTTCCCCCCAATCCGCACAGGTTTCTTAACAATTGGGTTTAACGGAACCTTTCCCCTGAAATGTGGAGGCTTGAACAGACACCAAGAGAGGTAACATATAGCACAGGTTCCCTTGTGGACTGAGGGCACCTTGCGGGTGCTGGGGGGCCTTTACATTTTTTGTTAAAAAATTTATAAAACAAAAAATCCACAGGTATGAAACTGCTTGGGTCTAAAACAATTTTTTTTGCCCATTTTTTACCAGGCCAAAAGAGTGATTTTAGAAAAAAACCCGTTTCTACATGGGGCCCCCTTATAAAACGAAAAAAATTTTTTTTCATATTTTGGGAAAAAGTACAGAAATGTTTTTCCCAAAAAATTCCTATGCCCCCTTTGACTTTTTTTGGGGAGTTTTTGGTGTGATGCTGATATTGTGTTGTGTTTGCATTGAGAATTAGAATAGTCCCCATCTGAGCTGAGGACACATTACTGTTAATGAATGAGTACCCCCAAATAATTTATCAAAAAGTGCACTAGGGCACATGTAAAAAATTTTTTTGCCCACGCACCAAATTTTTTTCGCGCGACATTAGTATTGGGCGAAATGCCCTTAATCTATGAAACCCGGTCTACTGCGGGGCAAAGATTTAGCGTTTTCTAGCCCCAAAAACACACTTCTGGCTCAGGTAAACCAAATTTTTAAAATCCCCCCAGTTCCAGCAGTGATGGCCTGGATTTGCCGTACTGAAGTTATAAATGGTAGCTCCTACGGTTTTTAGTGCCCCCGTCCCCCAGCACGCCCCCCCCATTCAAGGGGCATTACAAAGTGTCGCAGGCGCCCTTAAAGTGCCTAAACTGGAGTGCGCCTGGGTTAAAAAAAAAGTGAACAGGGCTGCGCTTGTTTTTGGGCTGAAAAGAACCAAAATTTCTGGGGCCCGTCCCGTACAAAAATGTTGCCCTCGGATTTTTCTTTTGGCTACAGTAGCAGAAAAGCACTTTTAAATAATTTCCCTATATTTTGGTTGGTCTCTTTGAGCCACAGTTTTTAACCTTTTTAGGTCTAAAACACACTTTTTTTTTCCCATAGTAACCTATGGGCAAAAGAGTGAGTTTTAGATCTAAACAGATTCATACATGTGGCCCTTAGTGTCTACAGAAGGCTGCTGCTCCGTTTTTTGTGCGTTTGCCCAACATTTCTTTAATGAAATGAACTTGTGTGAAACAGAAACTTTTGTTATTAAATTATTTGCATGATTGTCTTATTTCCATTTTATACTTCAGTTTTATTCTTCTTATGTCCCAGCACCTTGGTTTACTCTGTTATTGGCTCATGATACCCCTTCCCCAACATGGGGGACTTTCTATTCAATGTACTTCAATGTATGGAAATATTGTTATGTTTTATCTTTAATGTTGATGAAACCTTTTGAAGTTATATATGGGATATTGAGAATAAGTAAAAAGACCGAGCATCAGATCAGCTAAGCAGGATTTATTATATGTTTAGCACAAATTCTGATACTTGTGCTCCTCAGAATCAGGACGGTAAGGTTTTTTTTTAACGCTTATGCATAGCACCATATGCACATCTCTCCTCTTGACGTCCCTCTTCTTGAATGTCTTTCTTTTCCTCACTCTCATCACCCTTGTCTTCCTCCTGTCTTTTCCTGTGTTAGGAGATAATGGATATTTTATAGAACTTTATGCTTATTGTTTCTACATTGACAATTAATCATATGGGTTTTCAGTTTTATTTTAACTCTATTTTCCCTTTTGTGCTATGGGAAAAGCATCAGTCTCCGGAGGCACCGATCTGATGCCAATGGAGATGATTAGTAGGTGACAAACTCAATAGAGTTATTCAGGATTAGAAAAAAGTTTTACTTATCAGAAAAGAGTGGAAATGTTTCTGAAAAAATAGAGTCTAATACTTAACAATTGTATGTGCTAGATCCACCAGTCAGATGGAAGCTCTTATCTTTCCATGCTTTGGGCATTTTTTTCATTGTGCTACTTGTTGTGTCTTTTGCCTACATTTCATATACATATCATAGCAAAATAACTGTATAACATGGGCTACCATCAAAATATGGTCATTTGGCCAACACTTGAGTAAAAAGGTTGAAGGCAGTAGACTTTAATTATATTACTGTCATGGTATATAGTATATATATGGAGCTCGGGCCTCGGCACAGTCTTCTGTCCGGAATAAAAGGCGGAACATGCACTTTTGGCCAAGATTTGGGAATTTGCTTTCTCAGAGTGAACACTTCCCTGCCAGATTCTGCTGATGATGATTGACTGGTTTCCTGCCACAACCGTTGCTGCCTGACTGGTCTTGTGATACTGCAGGTGAATTGAACAGGTGGAGTGTGACTGCTGTCTGTACCTATTTAGGACTGTGTCTCTGAGGATGTCTAGGGAAGCGGGTCCAAATCACCACTCTGGATCGGATCCCTGATTCCCTATTTTAGATCCCTCCTGAGTTGAGGTTCTTGCTGGTTATAGCCTCAGCTTACACTAGTGCGCGGTGTTGTTTGACCTCTCTTCTTCTATTGGATGACTGACCATTCACCTGCCTTTTGACTTTGTTTCTGCTTACTGTCTTGGTCTTGTTTGCGCTTCCTGGATTCGACCCATTCCTGCTGACTTCTCTACTATTGTGTTTGACTGTCTCGTTTGTTTTGTGCTGCACTTATTCAGCATAGGGACTTACCACTTAAAGGGGTTTTGCCACAATGTAATGTTGATGTGGGATCCTCCAAAATGGGTATTTAATCACTTTTCTTAATATATGTGATTACAAAAAGTGAAGCCTGTGAGAGCTACAGCATTGCTCAGTCCCCCTGAGTTTCCTGAAACTTTACATTAGACACGACCAGGAGCTGACAGGAGCTGATCTTGCCACCCTTGCGTGTTTGCACCACTTATCTGATGACAGGGAACATGAATGAGCTTTCAAAGGGCTGGGGAGAAAGTGCAGTGTATGATTCTGTCTGCTGTATAGACAATCCACTGTATGTAATGTTATTATTTGAGTAAACATTGCAGACGCTCACTTGTTCCTCGCTCTCTGCTCACTCCCTCCCTTTCACCACATGCAGCGTGTGTATGATTTGTTTCTTTTTCTCCTGGGGCAGATAAGAGGTAAGGAACCGACTTCATGGCAAAACCCTTTAAGAATAGGGTTTTGAAAAGCAGACAGGGACGCTTTTTCAGTTATTCCGTGCTAGGGTGCACTATCTGTCTGTGCCTTATATCTGGCGGTGGGTCCCTAACAATTACATCTAAAAATACATCAATGTACACAAAATATTCTGTGTTGCCATGTAAGTAAATGCGACGCAATTCAAACTAACAATGAGTCCTTACTTCAAAGTTCCCCAATTGCATGCCTCACTCTATTGAGGAGTTACAGGTGGTGTACTCCACCATTGAACTTAGATAAAGAAATATGACAATAAAACCAAAACATGTTATATGACTCTATTAATCTTTATTGGATATATGTTATTCTGAAAAGTTCAGCGATTCACTTTGCATAAGAAAGTTTTGTGATCTCATTTGGATATTTTGTGTGATAAAAAGATGAAACACAAAAGTCTATGCTTTTAACCTATGTTCTCTAGTGTGCGTCAAAAGGACTATTTTTTGATTTGATTTGATTAATGAAAGAAGGATCATTGGACTCTGATGCCAATTGCCCCCCACCACCACCATCATTGATCTCTACAACCTTAGCTAGTAAATGCACATAAAATAGCTATACACAAAAATATATCATGAGTTCTAAGCCCACCTGTTACTGAGAGGAGATGCCTCATTATGTCATATCTGATATCTGAAAGTCTCCCGGTTTGTGTTGCTGAATCTTCTTCTCTAATGTTTCCCACTTTTGCAGATCAGTGCTTGTGTACAAGCTATCAGATTGTACAGGAACTGTGCAGGACCCCTTGCTCCCTGAATAGGAACCCAATGCAGTGACATGGGGTAGGAGTTGTGGGTATCCCCACGCCTGTAGACCACCAATCACAACATAATGCATGTCCTAATGATACTTGCTAAAAAAGAAATAGCAACTTATTTGAACCTAGTATTCCTATTGGCACAGGACCTAGGACCAACACGAATCCCAAACGTACTATATCCAGTGGAATAGTCTGCGACCATTTATAAAATCATATTAGCTTTATTCCATTAAACTTCTTTTAAAAAGGCATAATACATCGTTCTCCGCGGCGTTTCAATGCAGAAATTAGAAACATTTATAGTGGGATACTTAGTTCGAGTTGCGGCGGTCT
Organism: Phyllomedusa bahiana; assembly: GCA_025379985.1. Lineage (NCBI taxonomy): Eukaryota > Metazoa > Chordata > Amphibia > Anura > Hylidae > Phyllomedusa > Phyllomedusa bahiana. The sequence goes on along the minus strand of JAODAL010054858.1, from coordinate 17,896 downwards.
GCGTTCAATTGAGTGTCCATCAGACCTTCCCTGGTTCCTTAATCCCGACGGGGTTTTCTGGGAGGCATGCCAGGAGCTCGGGCTAGCTAGGCGCACGTCAAACAGCGACGTTTCGAGACAGGATGTCTCTTTCTCAAGCATGCGCACAGTGGTTATAAGCCATTCCTTTTAAAGGATTGGGACCTCAACAAAAAAAACAACAAACACTTAAACATAAAGGCGCTGCATCTACTTCATGAAAAACCTTGTGGCTTAGTTTTTTATTTATATTTTATTATTATCTATTATTTTTATTATCGTTGTATTTTGGAGCGCCTTGATTCCAGAGGCGCTGTAAATTTTCAGGCGGGTACATAAATAACATTGGTCAAACAATTACAAGTGTACAATAAGATGACTAACGATTGGTACAGAGGGAGAGAGGGTCCTGCGTGAGGGCTTACAACTCTACAGGGAAGGGGTGAAGAGACAGGAGGTGAGGGGCAGAATGTTTGTGGGGCGGAGGAGTGCGACACGAGGACTAAATGTTGGTCATAGGCAAATCCCTGAAGAGGTAAGGTTTTCAGGTTTACGTTAGAAAGCCGGTGAGAGAGGGGGGAGAGTCTGAGGTGTTGGGGGCAGTGAGTTCAAAGTGTGGGGGGGGAAGCACCTTAATGCCTTTTAGGGTTAGCAATGGATTCCATAGATTGTATCAAAAGGGCCTCTCTCTGCAATATCTAAGCAATTTTGCCTGGTCACAAGTAAACCCCTTTCCAGTATGCACCATTTGAGTCGCTAGACTGTGTCGCTCATTAAGCAATGGCGAGCCAGAGAGGTTTCCCCTTATCTTTTGCCCTCCTCATCTCAGTGTTACCCTCTTTTTTTCCTTGTATTGGCGGGAATAACCGATCTACTGTCTTCAAGGCGATTTTCACCTGCCTCGGTAGTTTGCCCACTATATACGTTCTTCCCACGATGGGGCATTTAATCATGTACACCACTATTATGGCTTTCACAGTATGGAAAGCCACGAATTTTTGACTGGAGGACCCTTTTGTAGGATGTGAGTGTGGTCTCCTTTTATGAAGAAGAGCAATTTTGACAATGTAGGCACGCAAGTGCCAGGGACGTGTTGTAGATTTATAACCCCATCGTGGTCTACTCTTTTTTGCAATGTCGGATCTAATTATTTGTTGGCCTCAAAGTTTTTCTTTCCTAAAATTCTCCTTAGGGGTCTCCCTTAATAAATGACGAATTTAGGGATCAGGATTGTAATATTTTCCAATTTTTAAGAATCGATTTTTTAATCGAGGTAGAGTTTAGGGAATGGACATCGTATGTGGATTTGTAAAGCGAAATTGCTTATCATCACTTCTTGATCTTAGTTTTTAACAGATCCATACGGGGTATATCTGCACTTCAAGTCCCACCCTTGTAAACTTCAGCCTTATCGTAACCACGCTCAACAAATTTTTTAACATAGTTTTTCCTTATTTGTTAAATATGTTCATCATTTTGTTTAAACAAAATTCGTTATCTGGCCCGTATAAATTGCGATCTACAAATGCCTTTAAAGTTTGTGGGGCATGTTTGGCTATTTTTATGTAGCAAGTTGTTACAATTGTTACTTTTTTGTAAAAAGGGTGGTACCAAGTGTATTACCACTTCTCTTTTTTAACAACACATTCCAAATATTGTAACTCATCCTTACTCTTAGTAATAGGAAAATTTGATGGAGGTGGGACTTGGTTGATCTCATCGACGAATGTGGTTCCAACTCAAGTCTGACCCAGACCAGAGAAGGAAACACGTCGTCGACGTATCTAAGCCAACATGTAATCGATGGTACTGAGCATTTTCTTGACAAATTCTCTTTAATAAAATATTGCATATAGATGTTAGCATAGCTGGGGCTGCCGGGGACCACATAGATGTCCCTGCAGTGGAGAAAAAAACGCTTTCCAAACTAAAAAAATTCTGCTGTAAGGATCAAAATCTAACCACTGCATCAAAAAAGTGATTTCTCTATTGGATTAATTTCGGGTCAAGGCCATAAAGCTTCTCTTACTGCCTGAACACCTTCTACATAGGGGATACTTGTGTAACGAGACCAACATCCAAGGGTACATAAATAGGTTACCTCCGTACAATCTATTATTCCCTTTTAACTCTAAGAAAATTGGCCTGTGATCATGCAAAATTGTTGGGGTCTCTCCTTAACGATCTTTTGTAAATACGAATCACAAGGGTATACACCGCCAAGGGTGTTCTAACATAGACTCCGATCCCGGTCACGATTGGGCCGTCCGGGAGGGAGATTAGAAGGGACTTTTGGATTTTTGGTACCATATACATTATGGGGACTCTGGGGTTTGATTTTTTTATAAGTTTTTGGTTCGTTCATCTATAATCCCCTGCATAACGGCATCAGACAACACCGTTTCATATTTTCCACTAATTTCCGTAGAGGGGTCTGGATTGTAGTTTGGTATAGACCTATTCGGTCCTCAGTTGTTGACCACTGCCCTCTTGTAGTACTTTTCAGTATCCATAATAACCGAGGCAAACCCCCCGTTGTCAGCTTTTTTAATAACAAGGGTGGGGATCAGTTTTAATTTGAATGAGTGCCTGTTTCTCCGTTGTGTAACATTAGTTGGCCCTTCCACGCTTAGTTATCCTCCCAAAAACTCTTTGTAACACTCCTGTGTAACTAGTTGTGGAAACACTTTTAAAGCCAGCACTATAACCTCAGGATCAAACTGACGTTCTATTTCTTTTCCTGGTATATTTTTTGGTGACATTAAAGGGTCTTGCTTTTTCCTGTGGATATGCAGCTTTGTATCTACTTATTTTCTGAAGAACTTATAGCAGTCTGTAGTGAAATCAATTAATTTGTTACTGGAGTGGGGACGATTTTAAGCACCTTCGCATAACTGCTTGGTGGGCAGATGGTAGGAGAACTTGGAAGAGGATGGTTACCTTTATAGAGGGTCAAGTTTCTTCCTGTTCCTTGTACCTCTCCGATTGAGGTGGTAATATTGTTTGGGAATGGTTCCTCTTGATCCATGTGGTCTGTCCATATTGTCTGTTTTCTTCTAAAAATATACGTGATTGTTCTGGTTCCCCGTTGCTTCTGTTGGATTCTATGCAGACTTCTCATCTTGTGCCTGATGACACGGCGTGATTTCGGTCATAATACCTTCTATTGCGATCTTTCCGTAACGTTTTTCGCTCCTACGCCTGTATCACCCTATTAAGCGCCTAGTCCTTTGTATCCCTCTCATATTATTGAGTTTGTCTTGGAAGAAGGGATAATATTTAACTTTTCCATAGTAGTTGATAATTCATGAATTTGGTTTTATATAGTGTACACTCGGCGGTTTTATATTACGGTCTTAAATTTCTTCATCACATTCTTTAGATCTTCTTTCACCGTTATCTATATGCTAATTGCAGGATTGTTGTACCGTGAGGATCACATGAGGATCGATGGAATAATTATTGCCTAAGGGTACCAGCGTTCTTTCTACTTGATATCATCCGGTTAACAATATCGGGCTGAAGGTATACTCCTGAGGGACCTTGGGATTCGTGCTCAGCTTTGATGTACTCTGGAAGTTGTAGTGGCATGGGGCTAGCCTCCTTTCTTTTAAGCTGTACAAGCCTCCGTGCAAGTTAGTCGGTGCTTTATCCTTTGCTTGTCCCAGCTCATTCCGGCGTTTTTCAGCTTGTTTCAATATATTGAGTTTATCACTTTTCTGTAAAACAGAATAATTCTGCCCGGTTTTCTGTGCTCCTCGGCTGACCTCCTCAAACGACTATCTGTCGATAATATTAATCATACTCGTGTCAAATATTGAGAGAGATGACAGTCACCTTGTAAAAAAAACTAGCCACTTCTTGAACCTAGTATTCTTTGGCAAGGACCTAGGACTCACAAATCCCAAAGCGTACTATTATCCAGTGAATTAGTCTGGCCATTTATAAAACATATAGCTTTACTTACCATAAAACTTCTTTAAAAAAGGCAATCATCCACCGTTCTCCTCGGCGTTAATGCAGATTAGAAAACTTTTTTAATATAAATATGAAAAAATTGGGATACTTAGCTGTTTGAGTTGCGGCGGTGTCTTGCGTGCAATTGCAGTGTCCATTCAGACCTTTCCCGGTCTAATCCCGACGGGGTTTCCTGGGAGGCACGCCAAGAGATGCTCATGGCTAGGCGCACGTCAAACAGAGAGTTTCGAGACAGGGATATTGTCTCTCTTCTCAAGAATGCGCACAGTGGTATAAGCATTCTTTTAAAGGGAATGGACCTCAACAATAAAACAACAAACATAAAAACAACAAGGCGATGCATTATTACAAGAACACTTGAGGCTAAGGTTTTCATTAATGCCTTTAGGTGTCAATTGAATCATAGATGTATCCATAAGGCCTCTCTCTCTGCAATAATTTCCTAGGCAATTTTCTGCAGGCTCAACAGTAAACCCTTTCCAGGTATGCACATTTGAGTTCCGCTAGAACTGTGTGCTCATTAAGCCAATGCGAGCATGAGAGGTTTTCCCATATATATTTGCCCTATTCTAGTTTCTACTCTTTTGTTTCATGTATTGGCGCAATACCGATCTATGTTCATTAGGCGACATTTCCACTGCCGGTAGTTTGCCTATATACGTTTCCCACATGGGCTTTAATCATGTACACAATTGGCATCACATGTATGGAAGCCACGAATTTTGATGGAGACCTTTTGTTGGATGTGAGATGTGGTCTCCTTTTTTGATAGAATAGAGCAATTTTGACAAAGTAGGCACGCAAAGGTGCCAGACCGTGTAGAATTTTTATAACCCCATCTGGTCTTACTCTTTTTTGCAATGTTCGGATCGAATTAATTGTTGGCCCATAAGTTTTTCATTTCCTAAAAATCCCAATTAGGGGTATCCCTTAAATAAATGACCGATTTTGGCTCAGATTGTAATATTTCCAATTTTTTAAGAACGATCTTTTAATCGAGGTAGAATGGTACATCGTATGTGGATATGTTAGCGAATCGCTTTATCATCCTTCGTGATCTTAGTTTTTAACAGATCATAGGGTATATCTGCAACTTCAAGTCCCACCCTTGTAACTTCAGCCTTATCGTAACCCCGCCTCAACAAATTTCTTTACAAGTTTTTCCATATTTGTTTAAATATTGTTCATCATTTGAACAAATTCGTCTGGCCGTATAAATTGCGATCTATCAAATGCTTTAAAAGTTTGTGGGGCATGTTGGGCTATTTTTATGTTCGCAAGTTGTTTACATTCTGCCCCTTCCCTTTTCCCCCCCCCCTTTTTACTTTGTAAAAAAGGGTGGTACCACGTGTATTAAAACCATCCTCTTTTTTACCAAAACATCCAAATATGTTAAAACCTTCATCCTTACTCTTTTAATAGAAAATTTGATGAGAGGGTGGACTTGGTTGATCTCAGTCGACGAAGTGGTCCAAACTCCATGTCTGACCCAGTCCAGAAGGAGGGATCACGTCGTGACGTATCTAAGCCAACATGTAACTCGATGGTACAGTGCCACTATTTCTTGACAAATTCTCTTTCAAAATACAGCATATAGTTGTTAGCATTGCTGGGGGCTGCCGGGCGATCCCCATAGATGGTCCCCCTGCAGTTGGAGAAAAAAAACGCATCTCCAAAACCTAAAAAAATTCTGTGGTAAGGCTTTTTTTTTTAGGTTTGGAGATGCGTTTTTTCTCAGAACTGCAGGGGACCATCTATGGGTGCGCAGGCAGCCCCCAGCTTTGCTAACATCTTATGCAATAATTTTGAGAAGAGATTTGTCAAGAAAAGGCTTTGTACCATCGAGTTACATGTTGGCTTAGATACGTCAGCTCCGACGTGTGCCTCCTCTGGTCTGGGTCGACATGAGAGGTGAGACCACTTCGTCGATGTGATCAACAAAGTCCACCCTCTCATCAAACTTTTCTATTTACTAAGAGTAAGGATGATCGGTTACATATTTTATTTTGGAGTGTGTTGGTTTTTAAAAAAGAGGATGGTGGTAATACTCACTTGGTACCACCCCTTGTTTACAAGAGTAACAGTTTGTAACAACTTGCTGCTACTATAAAACATAGCCACACATGCCCACAAGACTTTTAAAGGCATTTGGTAGATCGCAATTTATACGGGCCAGAAGGAAATTTGTTCAAATGATGAAAAATATTTAACAAATATGGACAAAACTTGTTAAAAAATTTGTTTTGAGCTGGGTTACGATAAGGCTGAAGTTTACAGGGTGGGACTTGAAGTTTGCAGATATACCCCGTAAGGATCTGTTAAATCTAAGATCAAGAACGGTTGATAAGCGGATTCGCTTACATATCCACATTACGATGTCCCATTCTACCTCGATTAAAAAAGATCTGATTCTTAAAAATTGGAAAATATTACAATCGGATCCCAAATGCGGTCATTTATTTAGGGAGACCCTAAGTGGATTTTAGGAAAGGAAAAAACTTTGGGTAACAATTAATTAGATCCGACATTGCAAAAAAGAGTTAGGACAGATGGGGTTATAAAATCTACACGGGTCTTGGCACCTTTGCGTGCTACATTGTTCAAAATTGCTCATTCTATCCTAAAAGGAGGACCACATTCACATCCAACAAAAGGGTCTCCAGTCCAAAATTCGCGGCCTTTCCATTCATGTGTTAGCCATAATGTGGTGTACATATTAAATGCCCATGTGGGAAGAAGTTTTATATAGGGAAAACCTACCTGGCAGTGTGAAAATTCGCTTGATGAACATAGAACGCGTTATTTCGCCTAATACATGAAAAAAGAGGGTAACACTAGAGATGAGGGCAATAGATATGGGGAAACCTCTCTGGCATCGCCATTGGATTAATGAGCGACACAGTCTAGCGGAACTCAAATGGTTGCATACTGGAAAGGGTTTACTTGTGAGCCTGCAGAAATTGCTAGGAAATTATTGCAGAGAGAGGCCTTTTGGATACATTCTATGGATTCATTGACACCTAAAGGCATTAATGAAAACCTTAGCCTCAAGGTGTTCTTGTAAGTAGATGCAGCGCCTTTTGTTTTTATTGTTGTTGTTTTTATTGTTGAGGTCCCATTCCTTTAAAAGGAATGCTTATACCACTGTGCGCATGCTTGAGAAAGAGACATTCCTGTCTCGAAACGTCGCTGTTTGACGTGCGCCTAGCCCGAGCTCCTTGGCGTGCCTCCCAGGAAACCCCGTCGGGATTAAGACCGGGAAGGTCTGATGGACACTGCAATTGAACGGCAGACCGCCGCAACTCAAACCTAAGTATCCCACTATAAATGTTTCTAATTCTGCATTAACGCCGAGGAGAACGGTTGTATGTATGCCTTTTTTAAAGAAGTTTATGGAATAAAGCTATATGTTTTATAAATGGCCAGACTATTCACTGGATAATGTCCTAATGATACACCAGTTCTCTGGAACATCCTACCACGTATCACCAGGCACAATCATAACCTTCACAGTTTTAAGAGTGCCCTGAAAATACATCTTCTTAGGCAAGATCCCTAATTGCTTACCTCCACCTGCTATCACACACATCTGTCACTCCCTACACTAGGGCATCCCCAGGCACTTATCTGTATAAAGATGTACTTTCAGGGTGGCAGGTTCACCCAATTTTTATGCAAACCACCTCCTTTTTATGTAACATGCCTGGACCATTGTAATCCAAGCACTTGTCACCCTTCGTCTCCCCCATACACATTTATAGACTGTAAGCTCTTGCGAGCAGGGCCCTCACACCTTGTGTCTCATCTGTAAGTAGCTTTTATTGTGTATTGTCTGTCTTTTTGTTTGTAATTATATCCTCTACATTGTAAAGTGCTGCAGAATTTGTTGGCGCTATATAAATAAATATATTTATTATATTTCATAAGGTTGAACTAACATTGTTTCAGTCAAATATATGATACTTACTCTTCATCACAGGAAATGGTAAAGGAAACCAATGAAAGGAACAGGACGAGGAAAAGGGATTTCTTCAAAAAAGCCATGTTTGGTCTGTGAAAAAATAAAAATTGAAAAATCAATGTAATTATTTATTTTACTTTTAGAATATATCACTAATACATTCAAGCCCGGACTGGTAATCTTCCTGACCGAGCAGATTCCCGGTGTACCGCCTACCACTGTCTGCATCTTCCTGTAGTCATTGGGCAGAGCTAATTATCGTATTAGACTTTTCATGCAGCCCTGACTGGAGCTATTTTATATTTTCATATTAACATTTTCTTCTTCCCTTTTCCTAAATTACATGTGGTAGCAGAGGAGGGATAGATCTTATTTCTGTGGCTGCAATGTATAATTAATTTCTGGCGGCACAGTTTCTATCAGACTTTATTTCTGGGGGTATGGTGTGTATTATAGTTTATTTCTGGGGAATGGTGTGTATTATAGTTTATTTCTGGGGGTATGGTGTGTATTATAGTTATTTCTGGGGGTATGGTGTGTATTATAGTTTATTTCTGGGGTATGGTGTGTATTATAGTTTATTTCTGGGGGTATGGTGTGTATTATAGTTTATTTCTGGGGTTATGGTGTGTATTATCGTTTATTTCCTGCACTGCAAAATCAGATTTAATTACTTTCTAATGTGTAACTGAATCATTTTTGGGTGCAGAGTGTGATATTAATTTGAAGCAATACAGTATGATTAGGAGTTTACTTGTGTTCTTCTCCATTTGGTTGGTTGATTAGGGGAGTATTGCTGATGGGCAAATCAAATGAGATGTTCTGCATAGAGCAATGCTATTTTCTCATGAAATTGGGGGGTTGGAGGAGGGTGATATTGTATATGGGCCGGTTTGCTTTGTGCTCCATGACTGTTTTGTAGTTCCAGTCCAGCCCAGAAGATAATCAATTCCAAATATATGTTACATGACTCTATAGCGCTTATGACAGCTTGATGGGTGCTGGTGTCTAGGGGTCGACCACTGTCTCCTTGTATCTATTAGACACAATTATATTAATGCCTGAAGATGGGCTTTTGTCTGAAATGTTGTGGTTTAAATTTCCATATTCTAGTATTTTTTATGAATCAAGTTTGAAATATTTGCTGAGCTGATTTGCCTTTCTTGTGGTTATATTTGATTAAAACTATTGCATAAATTCAAGCACATTCCAGACACTGGAGCCAGGTTTCTCCCTCATCTAAATGTGTATAACAGCCCTGAACATATTCCCCACAACTGTACAGAGATTGTAATCACACACAACAGTCCCTGTCCCCAATGAGACTCGCAATCTATATTTCCTATGTCCGACAATCACACACACTCACCTACCAGGAGGTTTTATCGACACTGGAAGGAATCTGGAATAGAAAAATAAAACCCATAAACATGATAAGAAAATACAATTTTCCATGTGGAATAATTTGTCATTGATCTGTGAGAACTTAGCTCTACTTCCAGGTTCCCGGCTTGCACACTGCTCTCCATTCTGGATGGAAAGTTTTGGAGATCTGTTCCTGAGATTGTTGTGGCTCCCACATTTGCGACCCTCACCAATGACACCTTGACGGCTTATCCTATTGATGCGCCACCAATGTGTGATATGGGAACTTGTCATTAAGTGTTATGATGTTGCTAAGTGTTAAGAAATTACTAATAGCAGCCAATGATTCTTTAAGTTTATGGAATGTACCAGGAGCATCAGGACATTGCTCGCTCCCAGACAGACACCCGCGCTCAACTCTGCAGTGAGACAGAATTAAGGATCTTCAATGTGCATCTTGGTCCTGCTTTGGGCAAGTTTTGGCTGAGTTCCCTCTCTTCACTCTACCTGTCCATGAGAGAGCAATATAATCAAGAAAAGCTGCCTCCTCCGAGTGAGCAGAGCTCTGGGAAATGAAGACTATGTTACTGACTCAGATCCATGTTCTAGTCAAGAGGATGAAGCATAATTGTAGCAGCCACTACCATAGAAGATCTTTCGTTAGATTATCAGGTGCTGTGGCTGAATGGCATTAACCCCTTCCTGCCTTAACTTGTTTTTTTTGGGCTGAAGTGTAGCTTTTATTGATACCGCTGTGAAATACAGGGTACTTTTTATTCCCTTTTCTTCTAATTTTGTAAACATGAAATGACCAAGAAAAAAAAAAAGTATTGCGCTGCTTTTTTTTTTCTATCGTGTTTTCTATAAAGGATACGTTTCCTATTTTTATCAGAACTTTATGTATTTCTTTTCATTTTTCCAAATATTTTATTTGTAAAATGACAAAAAGTGGTGTTTTGAATATTTAATGTTTCTTGTACACTGTTCTGTAATAGTAATGTATTGCAGTACAGTGCACTGTAATGGACTATAGCAATATATAAGAGAAGTAAGATGACAGCCCTGGAGGTCTTCATAAGACCACTGGCTACCATTACAACTGGCTGGCACCCTGCAGTCTCAGGAGGAGGAGAGATGCTCACCCTTCCTTAATCCCATATAAGTGTAGCAGAGTTTAGTTTGATCGTGATATCACATCTTTCTGTGTTTTCTGCTCTTTTAAACAAAAGCCATTAACAACTTTGGATACCATTCTGTGCTGTGATATCATAGTGTATTATCTGTCAAGTTAATCTTTGATACATCTGTAGATGCTGAGGTTTACAGCGGCAGCCATGGGGTTACAATGCTGGGATCGGTGCTATCTCTGATCCCGGCTGCAACCTGCAGGTCTCAGCTGTAACTATCAGCCATTACCTGCCTGGTATAGAGTAAGCTTAATGGGTGAGGCCCCTCCATACCACATTACCAACCACATGATGTAGCTGTACGTCATATGTCAGTAAGGGACTAATGTCTGACCATTTCTAAGAGCCAAGAATGACCAATTGTCCCCTTACTCCATACAAAGTTATTTACTCTGCTTGAAAATGAGATCAGGAGATGCTGAAGTATAATAACATGTCTTACATTAGAGAGATGGATAATTCTGTCTATTCCTATACCTACAGTATATAACAATTGTTGCATTGGTTTAGAATCTTAGCTGTTTATGGCATACTGTCTCACCTTTACACATCACATTTTACTGGATTTTAGCCTTAATTTTGAAATTGTGTTAAAATAAAGTACAATATACAAAAAATAAACCTAAAAAAGTTAATTTAAATAGGAATAACCAATACATATTTTGTAATACAGGAAGTGCTGGAGACAGAACACCACAGAATAGGTCCCTTCTTCGGATGTAGGTCCTGGTTAATATACCAACTACTTGGGCCCCGGGCTCATAGATTAAGAGCAATTATGAAGCTGTAGAGCAGGTGGTTGTTTATTGTTCTCATGCACATGTAGATATGATGGGTCTCATGATTTAGGATTCAGTATGCTGGGTACACATACAAGTATTGCTTTTTGTGTTTGGCTCCCGTTAACAAAAGTGGTGGAGGTAAAGTGTTTTCCATCCCAGGGAAAAAGGAGTTAGGTACCCCTTTTTTTCAAAAAACCCCAAAAGGGGGTTTTGGAACTTCTGGGCTGGGAAAACCAGTCTTCCCCCCCCTGCGTATTTTCTTTTTGGAGGCGGCCGGGGTTTAAAATTGGTGGTGATCTTACCCAGGCGACGGGCAGGCAAAAGGCGGGGGACAAGGGTTCCCTATTCAAAAACGGGCGACTCAGCGGAGGCAAAAAAAGGCAGGAAAAGCCCAAAAAGGGCCCTGGTAACGGGTTAAATATCCCGGCTAAAAAATTTAACGAAAAACCAAAAACAAAAAACAATGGCAGGGGGGTACTGGGGGCCGTACCTTTAAATAGGAAAGCCCAAAAAAAAATTATGGGAATGGCCCTTAAAAATTTAGAGAAGCCACAAACCCCCTTAAGGGGCGGACACCCCCGGGGCCCCGGAGGGCGGGTTCCACCGGCCGGCCAATTTAAGAGAGGGGGCAGGGAGGAGGGGTGGTGGGCCCCCCCGGAGGGGCCCCGGCCCCCAAAAAACCCCCCGGGAGCGGGGGAGGGTCGCCAGGGTAAAAGGGAACCCCTTTAGTTGTTATTTTTAAATTTTTTCCATTATATTAGTTATATTATGATATGTTTTTCATTTTTTTTTTTTGGTCCTGTGAGTGTGGAGTGTGGGGCATCACAGCAGAGACCCGTTCTTTGGGGTTTTAAAAGTTTTTTAAAAGTTTTGGGAAAGTTTAGGACATTTGTGGGGTTAAAAAAAGTTTAATAAGTTTTTTATCTTTGTGCGCTTTTTTCTATTTTGCCTTTTTTTTTTAAATTTTAAATCAAAACAGTGACTGAAGTAAAATTAGCAGGTTCCTTGAGAAGCAATTACAACACAAGACCCCAGTGTTGGTTGTTCAGTTCCATAAAGAAATTATTGAGAGCTCCTGTTGCTCCATCAAAAAATAAAAATAAAAAGAAAAAAAGAAAACATTTACTTGTTACTAGTTTGTAAACTGAAAAAAGAAAACGCCCATCCAGTTCACCCCTTTTTTGCTAAAGTGTTGACCCCGAGAAGGGAAAAAAACCCCAATGGGTAGAACCCAAAATTCCATTTTAGGGAAAAAAAATTCCTTTTCCCGACTCCAATCTGCAATGGGGAAAAAAAAAATTTAAAATCCCGGAAATTTTTTCCCAACCGGGAACCCCTTCTCCAAAAACCCGGTCACATAACTTGTTATATTATTACATCTAGAAATGTCTCCAGACCCTTTCCCAGAATCCTGGTCATTATAACTTGTTATATTATTATGACTCCAGAATGCATCCAAACCCTTTTTGAACTCTGTTATTTAATTCACCATGACAAGTTCCTCTGGCGGAGAGTTCCACAGTCTCACTGCTCTAACAGTAAAGAATCCCTTTCTATGTTTATGTATAAACTTTCGTTCCTCAAGACGTAGAGGATGCCCCCTTGTTCTAGATACAGTCCTGGGTATAAATAAATCTTGGAGAGATCTCTATATTGACCTTTTGATGTATTTAAACATATTTATTATGTCCCCCCCGAAGCCGTCTTTTCTCTAAACTAAATAACCCCAATCTTGCTAATCTTTCTGTGTACTGTAGTCCACCAGTCCTTTTATTATTTTTGTTTGCCCGTCTTCGTACCTTGTTCAAGCTCTACAATGTCTTTCCTGTGCACTGGTGCCCAAAACTGTACACAATATTCCATATGTGGTCTAACCAGTGACTTGTATAATGGGAGAAATAATGTGTTCTCATCATGTGCTCTATGCCCTTTTAAATGCACCCCATGATCCTATTTCCCTTTGGCAGCTGCTGCCTGACACTGGCTGCTACAGTGAAGTTTACTGTCCACCAGGATTCCCAAATCCTTCTCCAGTCACTTTTACCCAGCGTTTTTCCATTTAACTATTTATTATTATTATTATTATTAATAATAATAATAATATAATATTCTCCCCTTTCTTCAGTCTTCCTTTCCAGCGCTGGGTCTCTCCGGTCTTCGTTCCCTTCTATACAGGATGTCCCTGCTGAGGCTGCTGATTGGCTGCAGTGGTCACGTGACGGTCATTTACATCATCATTCAGAAGTGATGTACATCTAAATGTGATTCAGCAGTGCATTCCATACCATCATTCAGAAGTGACATCACATTCAGAAAAAAACCCGTCCAAGCCTCCCCATAATAGCACCACACTAGGTGGTAGTCTTTATCCCGCGCTCCCCATACCTGGAACTCACTCCCCAACACATCAACTCCCTCCACTTTCACCACTTCAAAAGCAACCAAAAAACCCCATTTCTTCAGGTTTGCCTATAACCTTCACTAAACTTGTCACACTTCCTCCACAGACATGCTCCCCTCACCCCCTGTCTCTTTCCCCCCCTTGTAATGAAAACCCGCGGGTAGGGTCCTCTTCCCCTTCGTCCCAATTTCATTAGCACTGTACTTTTTTTGATATGTATTATTAACCCCCCGTTTTAACACCCCCTGGAATCAAGGGCGCTTTAAAAAAAATAATAATAATAATAATAAAATAATAAAGGGGGAACTTCTGATCGTTGATGTAAGCAATGCATGTGACCACTTCAGCCAATCGGGGTGCAGCAGTGACATCACTTCAAAGAAAAACCCCAGAAACAGAAGACCGGCACCCAAAAATGGGGCCCCTGGATGGTGGTGTTGGTTCTTGATGTCCAGCAGCTGTGGGATGCAGTCAGCTCCAGATACCTGAGACAACCTAACAGAACCTTATGGAGTCACTTCCCAGCCCATCTAGCTGCTGTTTGTGCTGATCCCTCAAATGCCTGGCCCTGACCTGACAGATGGTGCCTGCAACTGCCCTCTCCCCAGTTAGGTGAAAGGGGAAAAATACACAATTGTGCCATTATTTTTATAGAGTTCCCTGTGTTTGTTATGCTGTAGTTATGAATCAGGTAGCAATTTTATTCCCAATTGTGATAACAGTAAAAAAAACAGGCTGTTATGTACAAGCTCTTGTCAGCAGGAAGCATGTGTTTGTATCTGCAATGCTAATAATTAGAGATGGGCGAATCGATTCTAACAAAGTGGAATTCGTTTAGAATTTCAGGAAAACTTCGGTTCTGCACAAAATGGAAGTTTGGGGTGATTCGCGCGAACGAAACGTCTTTTTTATTGGTAAAATGGCCGCAAGCACATGGCATTACATGGGGCAGAGAACTCTGGGAGGAAGAAAGGAGGACCCTCAATGACATGTGCAGAGATGAAGCCAATCAGCGACCGGCGGGATTCTGTGACGTCACAGCCCTATAAATACGGACGCCATGTTAAATTCTGCCACTTGTCGGTGTGTCTCCTGTCACAAGAATCTGGCTGCTGCTGCACTATATTGCACTTTGTGCAAAACAAACTCGTTTTTTGAACGACTGGGGTGAAAGACCTTCACAAGTGAGTGTCATATCCACACTTGTTACTCAACCAGCGTTATTATATTGTTTTAGTTTGTGGATATTCTCCCTAAAGTCCAGGGTGGGTGTTTTTCAGCCCCATATACGCCTCAATTCCATTTGGTTCACTGTGTGGGGTATTTTATACCCAAGGGATAATTTAGCCCTGCTGATGGATTATTGACCGATTGAAAGCGGACACTGACGGATGAAAGGAAGAGTGCCGACACCCTCTCCACTCTTTGGGGTGGAGGGGTGGGGGCTCTACATGTATCAGCGTTTAACAGAGCAGGTTCTCTCATAATCTGTGGAATCATCTGATGTCGGTGTAAAAGGAGTGTGCTCTTTGACGTTATAGTAGGATCTTGACCCTCAGCTCGGTTCTTTCCAGGTGGTGCTGAATTACCTTGTCAGGCTGGGTTCCCACTTCAGTTATTTGGTCAGTTTTGCCCCTGTAACTTCCCAGATAAGTGAAGAGTGAAGCGATTCTAAGAGCGGCGCCTGTCATCTGCATGTCATACTAAAACAAAGCATTGTTTCAAGACCAAACCACGCTCCCTGTTGCGAACGGCGCTGCAGCCCGCAACTCGGGCTGCGGGCGCCGTCGCAGCTCTGTCGGTGCCCCCGCTATTGGGGCGAGTGCTGTACTCACCCGGCCACGCTCCAGTCTGTCAGCAGTCTCCTGCTGCTCGGCACGTGCGTCACCGTGCTTTAGGGCGTGCGGGCGCCGGCACTATGAAATTTAAAGGGCCAGCGCACCAATAATTGGCTAATTGCCGGGCGCTGCCTCTATATTACCTGGGCACTTCCGCCCATTCCCTGCCAGATTTTTAGTGCCTTTGCCTACAGAGAAAGTGTTTCCTGAAGTCTTGTTCTGATCTTCTGTGTACCGTACCGTTTGCCTCCGTCTCCTGACCACGAACCTCTGCCGCCTACCCTGACCTTCCTGCCTGTCCTTGACCACGAACCTCTGCCGCCTGCCCTGACTTTCTGCCTGTCCCCGACTACGAGCCTGCCTTACGATTTTGTACCATGCTATACCTCGGCTGCCACCGCAAGCAAGTCGCGTCAGGGATAGCGACCTGGTAGACTACCGCCGCAACAAGTCCATCCCGCTTTGCAGCGGGCTCTGGTGAAAACAGGACCTACTTAGACTCCGCTCGCTGGCGTGGCTTACACCATCACTTGTAGTGGTCCAGTGGATCCACTTCTACGACCGGGACCGTTACACTCCCTATGCATATTTGATCATGGCACAATGTTCTACAACACCCTACAGGCTCTCTGCAGCCAGGAAATAGCGATTCACCGCAAATAAATTCGGGGCGAAAAGTATTTTGCCGGAAAATTCGGCAAACTTGGCGATTCAAATTTTTTAGAAATTCGTCCATCTCTTCTAATAATACTCCATATTTGTCCTCGGAATCGATTGCTGAGCTCTTATCAATTAACTTAAGGCCTTAACGACTGTTAGCGACTTTACACAGTGACCTATAACTTCACAAGCAAGTCATATGTTCCCCAGTGTAGGTAATAGAGTCGCCTAGTAAGTTATATGTCCCCCAGTATAGGTAAAATAGTCCACCAGTAAGTTATGTGTCCCCTAGTATGTTGGATATATAATTTATATATCTCCCAGTAGGTAGGTGTATAGGTTATAGGTCCCCAGTGGATATACAGGCAGGTTATAGGTCTTCCAGTGGGTATACAGGCAGGTTATAGGTCCTCCAGTATTTTTATAGGCAGGTTATAGGTCCCGCAGTACGCATATAAGTTATAGGTCCCCCAGTGGGTATACAGGCAGGATATAGGTTCCACAGTAGGTATATAGGCAGGTTATAGATTCCCCAGTAGGTATATAGGTTATAGGTCCCCCAGTGGGTGTACAGGCAAGTTATAGGTTCCACAGTAGGTATATAGACAGGTTATAGGTCACCTAGTAGGTATATAGGCAGGTTATAGATTCCCCAGTAGGTATATAGGTTATAGGTCCCCAACTAGGTATATAGGCAAGTTATAGTTTCCCAGTAGGTATATAGGCAGGTTATAGTTTCCCATGTAGGTATATAGGTTATAGGTCCCCCAGTGGGTGTACAGGCAAGTTATAGGTTCCACAGTAGGTATATAGACAGGTTATAGGTCACCTAGTAGGTATATAGGCAGGTTATAGATTCTCCAGTAGGTATATAGGTTATAGGTCCCCAACTAGGTATATAGGCAAGTTATAGTTTCCCAGTAGGTATATAGGTTATAGGTCCCCCAGTGTGTATATAAGCAGGTTATAGGTTCCCCAGTAGGTATATAGATTATAGGTCCCCCAGTAGGTATATAGACAGGTTATAGATTCCCCAGTAGGTATATAGGTTATATGGCCCCCAGTAGGTATATAGGTTATTGGTCCCCCAGTGGGTATATGCGCAGGTTATAGGTCCCCCAATAGGTCTATAGACAGGTTATAGGTCTCCCAGTAGGTATTTAGGTAAGTCGGAGGTCCCCCAGTCAGAGGCGTAGCTAAAGACTCATGGGCTCCCGACAGGTACAACATTTCAACTTGGGCCCTCCCTTTATCCCCAGACACCATCTGTTGACCAAAACGTTTCAACGACAGGTGCCAGACTTGACGTGATGGATGCCTGTGGTGTAACGCGCTGCAGAAAGTTAATTCTATTTAAAGGAATTGTCCAATAGTAGAAAATTTATTTCTTGTGGGGTCAAACAAAAAGCAAGTTATACAGTGTTTGTTCCCTCTCCCCTCCCCCATAAATAAATAAATGGAAAAAAATGCAATTGTGCTTTCATTTTTGGGTTTAGTTGTTTAAGTTTACACTGAACAGTTTAAGTGACTTCTCTGTATTCTGCGGGTCAGTATGTATACATGGGCCATATTATTAGCGCATGTCATTACTATATAGTAACTAATACCACCAAAAATGGTCTGAATAATACCACCGAACTGTTATTAAATGTAAACCATTAGACTAAGACCACTATTACCCTTTTTTTTTTTTTTCCTTATTATCC
>JAODAL010054857.1:0-24355 GCA_025379985.1 Phyllomedusa bahiana | reverse complement strand
TCCAAGGACAAAAGAGGTACTTCAGCCTGGTACGGCACCAGGTGGTTGCAATTGTGTAATGCGGGTGTGAGGAGTGATGGTGGAGGGTAGAGGTTAGATCCTGTGTGGTCAATTCAATAGATGTGGACAATAGAAATCGATAAGACTCTTCCTTTCTGCACTGTGCAGGTTTTAGATCCAGAGGTTTAACTTAAAGCTTGAGTTTTCTAGCTGGGCCCTCCACCTACAATGTGCTATTTAGAATACTGGTATCTTTTTATGTGGTATGGGGGTCTTCTTGTGCACCATGGCCTGCGTACAGATGCTATAGTTACATCCCTGCTTAGATCAGCACTTTTTTTCTTTTTGAAAGCCTTAGTATGTACTTTTTCCCCCTGTCACGGACGCCCCTGCGACCACTGTCCCGGGTCGCAGGCGCGCCCGTGCCCCTGCTCCCAGCGGAGCCCCGTCCCGCACGTCGGGTTCGGGGTCCGCTCGTGTCCCTGTCCCAGCCGGCGTTCACTTACCCGGCCACGCTCCTGCTCAGCCTGTCTTCAGTTCCCGGCGCGTGGCTCCGCCCCTAGGGCGCACGCGGCCCGGCTGTTTGAATTTAAAGGGGCAGTGCGCCGGTAATTGGTTCAGTGCCGGGCACTGCTCCTATTTAGTCCGCCCTCTTCCTGCCGGCCTTCGCCGGATCCTTGGTGTATATTCCCATGGTGAAAGTGTTCCAGAGCGTTCCTGTCTTGCCTTACACTGTACCGACTGCTCTTCGTTTACCGTCTACGAAAAACCTTGCCGCCTGCCATGACCTCCTGCTTGTCTACCGTCTACGAACCAGAGCGCCTGTCCTGACCTCCTGCCTGTCTAGACCACGGAGCCTGCCTGCCGTTACTTACCTCCACTCTTGGCCGCCACGCAGGCAAGCCCGCCAGTGGTAGTGACCTGGTGGAAACCCGCCGCAGCAAGACCATCCCGCTTTGCGGCGGGCTCGGGTGAATACCGGGTACCACTTCGATTCCACTCCCTGGTGTGGGCTTACGCCATCGCCTGCGGTGGTCCAGTGGATCCACCTCCAGACCGTAACAGTATGGATCCGCTCCATGTGATCCTCGCCAAGGTGCCGTTTACCCAGCCTGGCGGGATCTGACGACCGTCGTTGCTCGCCAGTCTCAGCAACTCGGTCAACAGGCGCAGCAACTCACCCAGCTATCCACCATGTTGCAGCAACTCGTCACCGTCCAGCAGCAGCAGCCTTCGCCAGCTCCAGCGGTTGTTCCTGCCTCTACGGTTCCGGTGGCTCTGAGGGGGCCCAAGCTTCGCCTGTCGCTCCCGTCCAAGTTCACGGAGACCCGAACTCTGCAGGGGGTTCATCACCCAATGCTCTATGCACGTGGAGCTGATGACTGATCAGTTCCTGTCCGAGCGTGCGAAGGTGGTTTTCGTGGTCAGCCTCCTGTCCGGGAAAGCCCTGGTATGGGCTACACCTCTATGGGACAGAAACGATCCAGTGACGGCGGATCTACAGTCATTTCTCAGCGAGTTCCGCAACATCTTTGAGGAACCAGCCCGTGCCTCCTCCGCAGAGACAGCCCTCCTAAACTTACGCCAGTGGAACCTGTCTGTAGGAGACTACGCGGTACAGTTCCGCACCCTGGCCTCCGAACTGTCTTGGAACGAGGCCGCGTTGTGTGCTACCTTCAAGAAAGGCTCTCAAGCGAGTTAAGGACGTCCTGGCCGCTAGAGACCTTCCATCTTCCCTCAGTGACCTGATCCGGTTAGCAACTCGCATTGACATCCACTTCCTTGAACGGGAGGAAGAACTTCGGCAAGAGCATCTGTCAGCCCAACCTCGCCGGTTTCCTCGCCTGGCACCGGTGTTCCAGAGGCCTCCCGCGCCACAGCCGCCAACACCCATCGAGGAGCCCATGCAAATTGATCGGGCTCGTCTTTCTGAACAGGAGTTGGTCCCGCGTCGGCAAAAGAACTTGTGCCTCTACTGTGGCAGCCCGGAGCATTTTCGGAGAAATTGCCCCAAGCGTCCCAAGCCTGCGGGAAACTTCCGCACCTAGGATCTGTGGGAGAGGCATTCCTAGGTGCAACCTCCTCCTCTCCACGCCTGTTGATGCCTGTGCAGGTCGTGTCAGAGACTGGCATCACGTTCCAAGTTCCGGCGTTTCTGGACTCAGGCTCCGCCGGGAACTTCATACACCAGTCTCTAGTGAAGCAGTATCGGCTTCCGGTGGTACGTCTGGAGAAACCGCTTGTCATCTCGTCCGTCAGCGGGGAGCTACTTAGCGACACCATCCAGTTGGTCACCAAGCCACTGTCCCTCCACGTGGGGGCGCTGCATAAGGAAGAAATCTCCTTCTACGTGTTGCCTCGCTCCTCGTCGGCGGTTCTCCTCGGACTCCCATGGCTGCGGCTCCACTCTCCTATCCTGGACTGGTCTACTGGAGAGGTGATTCATTGGGGTCCCAACTGTCAGGGGCGCTGTTTGGTGGCACGTCGCCCGGTGCTTTCCTGCTCTCACTCAACCCTCCGGGAGCCGCTGCCCGGGCTGCCGCCCGAATACCTGAAGTACGCCGATGTGTTCTCTGAGAGACAAGCCGAGAGTCTGCCTCCGCATCGTCCATACGATTGCCCAATTGACTTATTGCCAGGCACTCCTCCCCGAGGCCGAGTCTACCCTCTGTCGGTTCCTGAGACCCAAGCCATGTCCAAGTACATCCAGGAGAATCTCAGGAGAGGGTTCATCCGGAAGTCCTCGTCCCCCGCGGGTGCGGGGTTCTTTTTCGTAAAGAAGAAGGATGGTACCTTACGGCCCTGCATAGACTACCGGGGTTTGAACAAGATCACGGTGAAGAACCGTTACCCACTGCCGTTGATCACGGAACTGTTTGACCACCTGCAGGGTGCAAAGATCTTGTCTAAGTTGGATCTGAGAGGGGCCTACAACTTGGTCCGAACTCGCAAGGGCGATGAATGGAAGACGGCGATGAATGGAAGACGGCCTTCAACACCAGGGACGGGCACTTTGAGTACCTGGTGATGCCCTTCGGACTGTGCAATGCTCCCGCCGTCTTTCAGGAGCTAGTGAAATGACGTCTTCAGGGACCTCCTCCACACCTGTGTGGTGGTCTACCTTGATGACATCCTGGTGTTCTCTCCTGACCTCGAGACCCACCGCAGCCATGTTCGTCAGGTACTGAGACGTCTCCAGAAAAAACCACCTGTACGCCAAGCTGCAGAAGTGCATCTTCCATCAGACCAGCCTTCCGTTTCTGTGGTACGTCATCTCCGACCAAGGCCTACAGATGGATCCAGAAAAACTGTCTGCCGTGTTGCAGTGGCAACGCCCAGTCGGGCTACGGGCTATCAGCATTCTTGGCTTCTGCAACTACTATCGCCAGTTCATCCCTCACTTCTCTACGCTGGTGGCCCCGATAGTAGCTCTCACCAAGAAACAGGCCAATCCACGCAGCTGGCCGGTCGAGGCCGAGGAGGCATTTTCGAAGTTCAAATCCGCCTTCTCTACGGCCTCTATCCTTGCATGTCCGGATTCTACGAAACCCTTCATACTGGAGGTAGATGCCTCCTCTGTCGGAGCCGGAGCAGTTCTTACGCACAAAGGGCCCACGGGTAAGACTGTAACGTGCGGCTTCTTCTCCAAGACCTTCTCATCTGCAGAGAGGAATTACACGATTGGTGACCAGGAGCTACTAGCCATAAAATTGGCGCTGGAGGAATAGCGTTATCTCCTGGAGGGCGCCCGTTTTCCCATCCGTATCTATTCGGACCACAAGAACCTCCAATATCTGCAGACGGCTCAGCGACTTAACCCACGACAGGCTAGGTGGTCGCTCTTCTTCTTCGATTTTCAGATCCACTTCAGGCCGGCGGAGAAGAATGTGAGAGCTGACGCCCTCTCCCGTGCCTCCAACGTGGTGGGTGAGGATACTTCTCCTGAGCACATAATCCCACCAGAGCGCCTCATCTCGGCAGCGCCAGTGGACCTCCGGAAGGTTCCTCCGGGAAGGACTTATGTGCGACCTGCTCTCCGCAGACGTATCTTAAAATGGGGACATTGGTGGCTGGCCATCCCAGCGCCCGAAGGACCTTCCACCTGATATCCGGGTTCTATTGGTGGCCTGAGCTTGAAAGGGACGTTAAGGACTTCGTTTCGTCTTGTGACTCCTGTGCCCGCAACAAGACGCCACGTCACAAGCCGGCAGGCCTACTTCAGCCACTCCCCATTCCAACTCAACCTTGGTCCAACATTTCCATGGACTTCGTAACAGACCTCCCTCCGTCGTCTGGCAACACCATTATTTGGGTTATAACGGACCACTTCTCCAAAATGGCGCATTTTGTCCCGTTGCCAGGTCTGCCATTAGCCTCCCGCCTGGCGGAGCTTTTCTTCCTTCATGTGTCCCGGCTGCACAGACTCCCTCAGCAAATTGTCTCAGACCGGGGAGTTCAATTTGTCTCCAAGTTTTGGCGAGCCCTGTGCAATCAACTTCAGGTCAAGCTCGACTTCTCCTCCGCCTATCACCCACAGACGAACGGCCAGGTGGAGAGGGTCAACCAAGTCCTGGGATGTTACCTTCGCCACTTCGTCTCGGCACGTCAAGATGATTGGTCCAACTTGCTGCCATATGCGGAGTTTTCGTATAACTCCCTTGAGTCCGAGTCGGCGGGGCTCTCTCCCTTTTACATCGTGTATGGCCTGCATCCCCGCCCTCCTCTCCCCCTGGCAACCTCCTCTGAGGTTCCGGCGGCGGACGCACTGGTTCAAGACATGAAGACCATCTGGTCCCATACCCGTCAGTCGCTGCTCCGTGCTTCCGATCGCATGAGGACTCAAGCAGATAAAAGAGGAATCCCTCCTCCGGTCTTCTCCCCAGGCGACAAGGTGTGGCTCTCGTCTAGATACGTCCGTCTAAAGATGCCTTCACATAAACTGGGACCCCATTTTCTGGGACCCTTCAAGGTCATCAGCCGCATCAACCCGGTGTCATACAAACTCCGGCTCCCTCCTACGATGAGAATCCCCAACTCGTTTCACGTCTCCTTACTGAAACCCCTGGTCCTTAATAGTTTTTCCCAGAAGGACGTTCATCCTCCATCTGTGGCTGATGCGCCCAATGTCTTCGAGGTCAAAGAAATTCTGGGCATGAGGAGAACTAGGGGAAAGCGATACTTCCTGGTGGACTGGAAGAGAGGTCCTGGGAGCCGGAGGAGAACATCCTGAACCGTAGCCTTATCCAGAGATTTCTCCAATCCAGTAAGAGAGGGGGACCCACGCGGGTGGGGCCCACGGGGGGGGGGACTGTCACGGACGCCCCTGCGACCACTGTCCCAGGTCGCAGGCGCGCCCGTGCCCCTGCTCCCAGTGGAGCCCCATCCCACACGTCGGGTTCGGGTTCCGCTCGTCTCCCTGTCCCAGCCGGTGTTCACTTGCCCGGCCACGCTCCTGCTCAGCCTGTCTTCAGTCCCCAGCGCGTGGCTCCGCCCCTAGGGCGCGCGCGGCCTGGCTGTTTGAAATTTAAAGGGGCAGTGCCCCAGTAATTGGTCATTGCCGGGCACTGCTCAGATTTTAGTCCGGCCTCTTCCTGCCGGCCCTCGCCGGATCCTTGGTGTATATTCCCATGGTGAAAGTGTTCCAGAGCGTTCCTGTCTTGCCTTAACCTGTACCGACGCTCTTCGTTTACCGTCTACGAACCTTGCCGCCTGCCATGACCTCCTGCTTGTCTACCGTCTACGAACCAGAGCCGCCTGTCCTGACCTCCTGCCTGTCTACGACCACGAGCCTGCCTGCCGTTACTGTACCTCGCACTCTTGGCTGCCACCGCAGGCAAGCCCCGCCAGTGGTAGTGACCTGGTGGAAACTCGCCGCAGCAAGACCATCCCGCTTTGCGGCGGGCTCTGGTGAAAACCGGGTCCCACTTAGATTCCACTCCCTGGTGTGGGCTTACGCCATCGCCTGCGGTGGTCCAGTGGATCCACCTCCAGACCGTAACACCCCCCAAGTGCATAAAAAGTGCAAGTGTCACCCAAAAAAGTGCAAAAGAATGTGGCCCATCATAATCCCTCTCTGAAAAGAAAAGACCCCCCTCTAAACCTTATTCCTATTCCTCCTGGGCCAGAAGCATCATGCATGTTCCAGGTCAAGTGGTGCCTCTTCACCAAAGCTAGAGAAGACCTAATATTTGCTCCTGGCACTATCCTGGGTGACGAGACCAAGCATCAACCAAGGAGCTCAAAAACAAGGCTAGTCTCTCCGAAGAGAGAAGAAGTTGTAGTGGGGAAAGAAACCTAATGGCCTCACACTGTCCCCTAGACTTCAGGAGGGTCCCAGAGGGGCATCATATCCCAAAATCCTGTGACAATTAACTGTGATGTAAAACATGGAATAAAAATGAATGTGCCCAGTGAATACTGTCTGGACGGCTAAAAATCCCCCAGTCTGCATTGTATCTGTTCAATCAGTAGGAAATGACCAACCACTGATAAGAACATATGCTACACTTGATCTTGGCTGAGAGGTCCTATCTAGTGTTGATCAAACTGTTCTAGTAGAACTTCTCGAACTTCTCGAACCGAACATTTAACTGTTCGTTCGAGTAAAGTTCTAGTTCGACACGCCATTTTCAGTTTCGTTTTCAGCGGTTTTCTGCACTTTTGGTGGCCATCCAATCACCTTTCTGCACTTTTGGCAGCCATCCAATCAATGTAGAGCACAGAGAAGTGTCGAAAACATAATCGCTGAGGTGTATGGATCTCATTGGCTGCTAAAATCACATGACCCTGTTACATGTATTTCACTGTATTGCCTTGTGAACGCCATTTGCAGTTCACTCTATGTATTGTACAGACTGCGCTTAGTTAGATAGCATTTTCCTCTCCATAGACATCAATAGTTCGGGAGTTTGGTATTGCTGGCTGCATCTTTCCCACACCCAGAAGCTGCTATTTGGTGACATTTGCAGGCTCACATAACACCTAACTCTCATAAACATGGATGTATATTATACATAGTGCTTGGATTTGCTAAATCATACTCAGTGCCCAAAAGTTCTGTTTTTGCAGTTTTGGGGGTTCAGTAATTGTATAACACACCGTCTCCAAATCTCCTGTGTGTCAAAGGGGCTTTTGGGCTGAACCACCTATAGCTACGCCCCTGCTTGCAAGCTGTCCTCATCTTTTCAGTTAGCCATTGAAAGGAATGAAGTATTTTAGCCTCTCAATTTTTTCCTGTCACTCTTAGAGCCAAATTTTCTTCACTAAGTTGTTCCACGTATCCAGTTTACTGTTATGGATGGTAATTCCAGCTTCTCCTCACCTGTATAAGTATACAAATGAACCAGAACATCTCCTATAGACTTTAATGGGGCACGAAGTTTAAGTTCGAATAGAACTTCAAACCGAACTCAC
This sequence comes from Phyllomedusa bahiana, assembly GCA_025379985.1. NCBI lineage: Eukaryota > Metazoa > Chordata > Amphibia > Anura > Hylidae > Phyllomedusa > Phyllomedusa bahiana. The sequence continues at coordinate 16,942 of JAODAL010054857.1, read as the reverse complement.
AAAAGTTCAAGGTTCTAATCGAACTAGAACTTTTTACTGCTTGCTCAACACTATCACTTGGTGGTTGATAGTTTCTGTTTTACTTTTTTTTCCCACCAGAAACCATCAATGCTACGCAGGTTCCTCTACCCATGACATGACTTTAACACAAAGTGAGCCATAAATTGTACATAAAATTGCCTTCATCCCCCTGTCCTTCCCAGTAGAGTGCCAATGTATTTATTTTTTCATTTATATAGTACCATTATATTCCACAGCGCTGTACAGAGATTGTCATTATTCACTTTGGTCCCTGTTCCCATTTGGATTTACAGTCTTAATTCCAGATTAACCTAACTGTAGTTTATTTTATTTTGGTGGAAATCAGCATACCAGGACAAAGCCCATACAAATACAAGGAGAAATATACAAACCCCCTGCAGGTGTTGTTTTTGGTTGGATTTGAACCCAGGACCCTAGAGCTGCAAAAGCTAACCACTGAGCCATTGTGCTAGACTGTGCTAACCACTGAGCCGCCATGCTGCCAATGACTGTTGACTTTATCTACTCCCTGTTTTTTTTTCTTTTATATGACTTTAAAACCTATAGGATTGTTCTGCTAGAAAAAAATGCAGCAGTGTAGGTGAGCAAGGCTAATGAATTACCAAAGGTCAGACTCCGACACAGATTTCATGTTAACCTTCACACAGTAAGAATTAACATGAGCAACCACCATTTATTGTCCTATCAATTCAATCAATCTTGTTCTTGCTTTCAGAGAGAGTGATTAAGAGACAGAACTCAAGGCTGGCCACAGATTGCAATGCAGGTGTCTTGCAGAACTCAAGTCGTCTATGGAGATCAAGGATCGCTTGCTAGAACAGTGCAAAACCAGAGCTGAGCGATGACGGTGGGATCAGAAGAGTGTGTGGCTCTACTGCAGTGAGGCTTTGGTTGCTTGCTGCTGACTTGTGTTTAGCATAGGACGGATTGCATCACCGAGAGGGAGATTAAGACAAGGAGAATAAGCTCATTCATTAATTATCACCAGGCTGTGACAAGCATGGGAATAACGGAAACGCTTTCTTTCGAGGGTTGATGCTACAGGTCTATAGACAATCATCTGAAGCTTGGAAACTAAGAGCGGTCGGAGCCAGTGTCTTGGAAGGCTGCACCATTCAATATAACGTCACAGCCTGGGCTGTCAATGAGTATAAAATCAGCAATCTACTCCTATGTGAAACATGTAGACTGCAGACAAACTCGGGACAACAAAGAAATGTTGGAATGGAAACAGCCTTTATTGGAGACACAAACCATTTTTTAACCCAATTTTTGGGGTTGACGAAGGGCAATGAATTTTCCTAATTAGCCATTTTAATATTTTTTATGATCTCTACCATGAGTGTACTATCACTTTCAGGTCAACTGGTTTGAAGAACCTATTTGAAATCTGCTTGGTTTTATTTTGCAAAAAAAAAAAAATCTTTTCCTAAACTACAAAAAAGCATTGGCTTTGCCATGGCAGAAAAGTGTGATTTTATTGCTAACATGTATGGCTATGATTTGGGTAGTCACTTTGTGGATTTTAAGCCATTGGGTTTTGGGGCCAATGGTCTTGTCCTCTCTGCCACTGACAGCAAAAATTCTCGAAAAGTGGCCGTGAAAAAGATCACTATTAGTGACTGTCGGAGTATGAAGCATGCCTTACGGGAGATTAAGATCATCCGCCGTCTCAACCACGACAATATTGTTAAAGTTCACGCCGTGTTGGGACCCAGGGGAGCTGACCTCCAAGGAGACATTTTCAGATACAATGTGGTTTATATTGTTCAGGAACACATGGAGACGGATCTTGCTCGTCTATTGGAACAAGGGCCACTTAGTGAGGACCACGCCAAGCTTTTCATTTACCAGCTTCTACGTGGTTTGAAATACATCCACTCTGCCAATGTGCTCCACAGGGATCTGAAACCGGGCAATATCTTCGTAAGTACAGAGGACCTCGTACTCAAGATCGGAGACTTTGGGTTGGCCCGTATTGTGGACCAGCATTACTCACATAAGGTAACTTTGTAACTTTTTTTTCAATTTGGCTTAGTATTAACCATTGGCTATTAAGTGTTACCTTGTTTCTCTGAAAATAATGTTCCGATAGATGGCTTAGGGCTTATTTTCTTGTTACTCTGTTTACTGGTACATATGGTATTGTACCATAGTAAATGGTGGATATCTACTCACCAAGAAAAACAGCCACCCTTCACCATGAAAAGCAGACACCCCCAAAAGAATCACACTCACTGGACCCCCTTAAACCTAAAACAATTAGAGTTGGCAAATTCCAATGGTGGATTGGTTCTCACACACATATTTGCATCACTCATGTCAAAGGCGTCACTATCAGGTCCCTTGCTGTTCCAGCTGCGTTCCACTGAGAGACCGTTTTTTAAGTGTGATTTTTTTCAGGATGTCTACTTTCTTTTGGGGGTGTCTGCTTTCCATGATTAAGGGTTTACGGTGTCTGTCCTGCTGTATTCTACAGGCAGTCCCAATGTTACGAACGGGTTAGGGACTGTAGGTTTGTTCTTAAGTTGAATTTGTATGTAAGTCGGAACAGGTAGATTTATTATATGTAACTCCAACACAAAAGGTTTTGTTTTTTAGTTCCTGATAGTGCAGGGAAGGGTTTTTACATTTGGTTTGCTGTCTGTGCCCCGTTAAGAAGATTTCACCTCATTTTCACCTAATGTGCTGCTGTGGCATGCTGGAACTTGTTGTTCCACAGCTACTATCTGCTGTGGATCATAGAACTACAAGTGTCAGCATGCCCCATAAGTCTCCGTTTGTAACTAGGGGACAGATATAAGTCGGAACGGTGTAAGTCGGGGACTGCCTGTATTTACTTTTTCACATGTATAGCTGCCTGGACACTTTTCTTTAATGAGCTATAACTAGAGCTTATTTTTGCAGTAGTGTTTATATTTTAAGCATACGAAGAATCCTGAAAATTCATGCTAGGGCTTATTTTTGGAGTAGGGCTTATATTTTAAGCATACTCGAAGAATCCTGAAAAATCATGCTAGGGCTTATTTTTTGGGTAGGTTATATTTTTGGAGAAACCAGGTATAAATATATGGCAATCAGAACCCCATAGATTGGGTGACAATCCAAACATAAATGGATCACAAAACTTCTCTTATCTACTTGCTAGATTCTATATAGTATTACAATGGGAGGACCTAAGAAGACATATAAAATCAGAGCAGGTCTAGAAGCTTGGAAACGTGTTATGTTCTTGTGGATTTCTGTGTGTTTCAAGCGAAGAGCTGAGAGTGTTCACAGGTTTCTTTAAACCCTTAGGAATTGGGCTATTTTAGGCTCTAGGAACACAGAGTTTTATTATTTTTGTTTTTCATTAACACATTCCGAAATTTAGAATTTAGAAAATTGTATTTTCCCATTGACATAGCTGTATAATTGCTTTTTTTTAAAGAGCAATCTGTAAATGTTTAATGTGGTGCTTGGGCGGCACTCTATTGGTTATCTTGGGTTGATGGGTGCACGATGAAGGTCCGTAAGAAACCAACTGTTGTAAAAATAGATGCCACGGCACACCGAAGATTCTCATGCAAAGTGAAAAATCTTTGTTTATAAGTGTAATCAGGCTCCAACCAAGAAATTATTCTTTTAGTGACACAATAAATTTAACATTTCGGTCAACGACCTTTATCATAAAAGTCACATCCATGGAATATAGAGAACGTATTTGAAAACGGCCGTAGCCGTGTTATATAGAAGGAGCTCCTTCTATACAACACGGCATCTATTTTCATGTACATTTTTTATGGTATGATTTTTTTTTTACTTTCTCTTTTTTGCTTCTAGGAGACATGAACATTCAAGTCCCAGACACTAATATAATACATTGTAATACGATTGTATTGAAATTTATTTATCCTATTAGTGGACACCTAAATGGACATTGTCCTTTCAATACACTTTTCATTTTTCAATAGTGCAAAAAAAACGAAAAAAAAACTTTATTATTTATCTAATAAGAGAAAAATGCCTTTTTCTCCACTTATGAGCTATTTCTTTTCCCCCCTGCCGCACTGATGGTTTACTCTCAGCTTGAAGCTACAATCCATCTTGAGAGACAAGATGAGTTATCAGCTTACTGAGGTATTAGTTTGCCTTGCTGTCTATAGAGGTCTCGGAGAGTGGAAGGAGAAGGGGAACAGGAGGGTGGAGGTGCAGTGAGAGATAGACACAGCCTGAGATGCTGAAGGCTCTAGTAAGTGTTATGTCTCACCCCAGTCTTTGAGTTACATATCTACACAAGCACAAAGGTTTACACACATTTTGGATTTTCCGGCGGATTTTCAGTATTTGAATTACGGCCTCCAAAATTGGATCCGCGTACCCTGGCTGGGGATCAGACAGTAATGCAAAATCTGGTGCCTGTGTTATTCCATTTACGGCCCAAACATTTTGTAACGTTTCGGGTTCTAAACCATCCGACGAACCTTGCAAACATCTTGTATATCTACGCCGCATTTGGTCGGGAAGGGGAAGCGATGGTCGGATTTGCTGTCGGACCTGTACATTGAATGTACGGGGCCGAAGGAAAATCCGAAAATCTGCCACACCTGCACCACTCACCTTTCTTGCCTGGTTGTTTGTGTTCTGTGGGGTGCGGATGTCTGAGGGCCGGTCCAATCACAACCTGGAACCAGACTCTGGCATCCCTATTTAAGACCACAGTTCCTTTGGTCCTGTGCTGGTGTCTTTTTTGGCTCGAGCTGGTGCGCTGTGTTTGCTATTGTGGATTACCTGGAATTCTGACCTTTTGCCTGACTATTGACCTCCACTTCTGCCTGTCGTTCGGTACTGTTTTGCTCTTTCTGGTTTTGACCCTTTTCTGCTGAGTGTCTTGTTTTTGTGTTTTGTCTGTTTGAAAGTTGTAGTTTTCATAAAAAATAATTTCATCCGTGTCATCCAGTGGAGGCTGGACAGTAGTGTTGTGCTTTAGTTTGACAATTTAGACAGACCTGTATTTTGGGCACCTAAACAGCATCCTGTGGGAAAATTGGGAAACCAACTGGATGCTTTCTAGTCAGAAAATAGGAAGTGTTTGATACAATGGACAGGAGTTATGCGCTTTGGATTCAGGTTGGAACAATTAGGCCCAATCTGAATTTTGGGCAACCTATCAGCATCCTGTGCCAACATCTGGAAACCAATTGGACGCTTGCCAGTCAGTCAGGAAATAGGAAGTATTTGATGCACTTCCTTATTCTTGTCTGACTGGCAGGATTCTCATTGATGTCCCGATTTCCCTGCAGGCTGGCGACTGGTTGTGCAAAATTTGATCGGGCTGAATTGTCCCAACCTGATTCCAAATCACAACACTATTGTCCATTATTAACAAGACAAGTTTGTCAGCTCACCTGATTCATCATCCAGCTGGAGGAGGCGCAGAGAAGTTGAGCCACTTCTTCGACATGAAAACGGAATACACCAGCTCCTCATCCAGTGGTATCGATAAAACATTCATAAACCTTTATTGGAAAACTGATTAAAAGTCCTTATTACAGCATGACAATCATTATCTCCGCACTCATTATGGTGTAAACGCTGACGCGTTTTGAATGCTATGTCCTTAGTCGTAGCCACTATTATCCAGGGAATCAGATTCAGGTCAGGTTTATTCAGCCTGACCTGAATTTTGTGCAACCAATGTGCCTCCACCAGAAAATCAGGCAACAAATCCAGAACCTGTCATTCAGACAGGAAATAGGAAATTTATGATACTCTGAACTTCTTATTTCCTGTTTGAATGACTGGATTCTGATTAGTTTCCCGATTTCCTTGCCTGTTGTGCAAAATTCGTGCCAAGTCCCAACCCTAACCCGAACACTACAGTTCAGTGTATCATACACTTCCTACTTACTGTTTGCATGGCAAGCTTCTGATTGGTCATCCAATTTTCCTGTGGAGGCTCATTGGTTGCCCAAAATTCGGGTCAGGCCGAATCTCTATATCAGGTGGTATGGCCGCTATATAGACGACCTGCTCCTGATATGGGAGGGCCCAGTCGATATGAACGCCAACTTTGTTAGTTACATAAATAAAAATCATATGATTAAAATTTACACATCAAATTCAACATAAGACAATACATTTCCTGGATATTACTCTCGAGGGCATACTGTATGTGGGACAAATGTAATTATTTCACCATATTATTAACCAACATCTAAAAATTCTATTTTATTAGCCACCTGGTGCCACCCTTAACATGTGGTCCACAATATTCCCATGAGAGAGTTGATCTGTATAAAAAGGAACTGCAATGGTCCATCATTTTGACTCAACAGGACATTGTGCTAGACAATTAAAGGGGTTGTCTCACTACAAGGATTGCTATTTATGTTAAATATCTTGCAGAAACAAGTCACTTTGCAATATATATCCATTAACGGTGTCCTATCTATTCCTAGATATCCCCTCTTGTATGGGCTGCATCAGCTCCTCAGGTCGCTATAGCTACAGACCTGTTTGATCTCTCTGCCAGCACTGGTTGATATAGCTACAGACCTGGCTTCTAATGCAGCCTAGTGGAAGCCAGTAAACACACCCCTGAATTCAAAGTGAAACCAAGAAAACAGGACTGAGGTAAGATGAATCAATGTAGTGAGACAACCCCTTTAAGCAGATGAGGATATTCTACCTCTGTTCTCAATATGGCTAAAGAAAAAGTGAAAAAAAACCGCATATACAACTAACACAAGAAACATCAAAACTATCTAATATTTCAAACATAAGAATTACATTTTCAGCTACATATAGACCACATTTCAAAAAAATCACTTCTATTATAAAAAAAACTTCCTATTTTATATATGTATCAGAATATGACAAATATATTACAATCGGGAGTAAGATTATTTCTAGGGTGTATTTTATCCCTTGTTTGCTTTTGAGAGGCAGGAACCATGATCACAAAACCTGGCTTTCTACTAAGGGTATGTTCACACGGCGTGTTTTCGTCCGTGTTACATACGCTTTTGAGCTGCGTGTTTGGATCCGTCTGTCGGTCCCCAAACGGACCCAAACGCGCAGCTAACAAATAGCAGTGTGATTTACATTGCTTTTAATACGAGACACGCATCAGTGCTCATACGAGTGCATCTTTCGGATCCGTCTTTCGGATCCATTCAAAGAATTGACATGTCAATTCTTGGTCCGAAAGACGCAGCAGGAGCCCTATAATAAACTATAGGGTGCGATCCTGCTGCATCCAACACACATCCAAACACACAGCTGCCTGTTTGGATGCGTGTTGGATCTGTTTTAGATCCGATTGCTGCAGTGTTTTTGGATCCAAAATCGGATCAAAAAACGCTGTGTGAACATACTTATCGATGCGGCCATTCTATCTGTACGGCATGCAAGTATATGGTCAGGACCGACAGGTTTGTTACTAAAAAAAAAGCTATAAAGTGAAACAGTATATTAAAGGGGTTGTCTCACTACATTGATTCATCTTACCCCAGTCCTGTTTTTTCGGTTTCATTTTGAATTCAGGGGCGTGTTTACTGGATTCTACTAGGCTGCAGTAGAAGCCAGGTCTGTAGCTATAGTGACCAGCACTGGCAGCCTATCAGGAGAGAGTAAACAGGTCTGTAGCTATAGCGACCAGCACTGGCAGCCTATCAGGAGAGACTGAACAGTAGCTATAGCGACCTGAGGAGGTGATGCAGCCCATACAAGAGGGGATATCTAGGAATAGGTAGGACACTGTTAATGGACACATATTGCAAAGTGACTTGTTTTTGCAAGATCTTTAATATAAAAAGCAACAATCCTTTTAGTGAGACAACCCCTTTAATTGTAACACAAAAAATGTCATATATCGTATTTCATGTACCACACATCAGATACAGTATGTAGGCTGTACCACTAATAAGAATTAGACGGCCCCTCTGCATTCCCATTTGGCATACTACGATGTCATCGGTATGTAATCACTTTATAGAAATTCATTGCAATGACACTTCTTCCTTCCGCTTTATGGGCATAGAAAGGGTTACATGATCCAATAGAGGGGGCGACCTACATAGAAAAATTCTGAGTCAAGAAGCTAAATGGATTTTTACCCTAGCGACAAAGCAACCCACAGGTTTGGACACCAAGTTTGACTTTATCATTATTGATTAATCTGTGTTCATATAATATTATTGGGATGACTGTTCAACAACTGATGTTCAGTCCCTTATGTCTTAACTATTATTTCTAGTCTAGGTATTATCTTGATACTTGCTTATTGCATTTTTTTTTTAGAAAAAGTGAAATCTATTATTATGGGTTTTAAATATTTGCTTTATTCATGGCCGAAGGGTTTAGTATTGTATTAACCTTCTGATCATCAAAGTGATGTCTGTCTGAACAAAACACGACTGGTGTTACTAATTACCTGGTGATTATATATAGACAAGAAGTAGAGAGGAAAAACGATATACAGGGATACCCCGTTATCTGCTGGGGTTAGGTTGCTTTCACACGGTGCGTTTTTTGATGCTTTTTTTGTTGCTGAAATGCACAGCCTAAATTACTGTGCATTCCTGCAAAAAAAAGCACCAAAAAAAGCATAAAAAACGCACCATGTGAAAGCACCCTTAGGCCATGTCCCCAAGGCACGGTTTTTCAGCCGGTTCTTGGTTTTCAAAACCGTCTGCAAACCGGCTGAAAAACTTTTACATGGACCTTAATGGAAAATCCGTGTAAACGGCCCCTTACGTTCTAGAAAAGTGTGATGGATAATAAGGCAGAAAAAACAGTACAGTACAGTATAATATAATTAAGAACATTGTAAGCGGGATACAGTTAAAGATGAGGTGGCTTTACGGCACCATTAAAGTAGCTGCAGTGAATAAGGGATGGTTGCACTCACGGATATTGGATGTGAAGCGATGGATCTGTGAAGTGAAACGACGGGTAATGAGGTTTTTTGCAATATTGATGGTGATGAAACTGTGAAATGATGGATATCGAAGCGATGGATAATGGGGTATTTTTGTACTGTATGTTCACACAGCGTAATTTCAGCGCGAAATAACGGTGATCATAGAGAACTATGGATTAGGCTTCCTCTGCCCGCTCGTACAATACAATCGTACGCATGGGGAGATAAGTGACATGTCAATTACTTGTGGCGAATACGCGCCACGAGTAATGCATGTCTATGGGGCCGGCGGGCTGCCACCACCCGCTCCGTGGGAGTACGGGCGTATTAGCGCGAGCTCACGAAACATACAATGTACTGCGGCGCGTACTGTATGCGCCGCAGTACATCGTGTGAACATAGCCTAAGACTTAGGGCTTGTCCTCACGGCACAGGTTTTCAGTCGGATTCACAGACCGTTTTCGGATTTGGAAACCATCTGTAAACTGACTGTCAGCCTTTACATTGAAATAGAAAATCCATACAGCAGTCCCCATGGGTGTTCCGCCGGATGGTTTTTGACAGCACCGGGGTTCCTAAAAACTTAGAACAGGTTCATTCTTCCTTCCCGTTTTTGGGCAGAACATGAACATGTGGGTGCAAAGTGGGAGGGCTTGAATCCGCAAACCGTGGACAGAACCGTCCCCCTACATGCCAAAGAAAGACTAAGGGCCACATGTATGAAAACTGTTTAGGTCTAAAACTCACTTTTTTGCCCATAGGTTACTATGGGCAAAAAAGTGAGTTTTAGCATACCTCCCAACGTTTAGAGATTGCAAAGAGGGACACATCAGGCCATGCCTCTAACCACGCCCAAACACATGACATCACACCAAGACACGCCTCTAACCACGCCCACACACATACATGCCAACTTTTTAGACAGCTAAAAAGGGACACATTCTCAGGGTTGCTTTGTATCCAATGATGAAATATTAAGTAAATTATTATGTAATATACAGCGAGGAAGCAATCAGATACTTTTTACAGCAAGGTAGTCAGTTTATTGAAGCAAATCCATTTCTCAAATGAAAAAGAGGGACATTTATAGAGCAAAGAGGGACAGAGGGACAAGGGTTAAAAAATAGGCACTGTCCCTCCAAAATAGGGACAGTTGGGAGGTATGGTTTTAGACCTAAACAGTTTTCATACATGTGGCCCTAATTTCCGTTCAAAAAATTCGACCAGTATTTGGTCTTTGCCGTAGGAACGCACCATAAGGTATCTTTACCGAAACGCGTCAGCCAAATAAGCCAAACTGGAGTGCATCTATGGACAGCACTGCTGGAAGACACAGTGATTATCTTATAGAAAGCAGCTCTTGGCCGAACACAGCAACCTCATCATTCGAACAATTTGTGGTGGTCACAGTCTATGGACTTCCATGCATGATACCTTTGATGGTTAATGGGGAACCGTCACTTTAAGGTGGATTTCTTCGGTGCACTGCAGGCGATATTGTGCCTGCCTGACACGGTTCCACCGGTGTAATAGTTGTTATTGCAGAATGTAATTTGCTCTGGTCTGAGCCGGTTGCAGCTGATGATCGCTTTATGTTGGCGAGATCAGCGCGTCATGTGATCCATGGGACGTGTGGCACAGAACGTGTTACTTTCTTTGCATTGTAGCTTTTTAAAGGGCCAGTAAATGTTTTATATCATTATAATGTTTCCAAAAACAGAGCTAGGAATTTTATGATCTCAGGAAGGACTGTAATAATGAATTCCGAGCATATTCTGTATCTGACTCATCGTGAACAGGTTTATTAAAATACGGCCGTGAAGCATACGAGATGAGACGCTTGATACATATTTAGGCTAAAAGTGTTTGGACAGAAGCCACAGCCGTAAAACAGTTCAATTCCTTTAAAAGGGTGATTGTACTGAAATAGGAAACCTTATAAAACAGGAGAGTTACAGTTTCTATGTGTCATCCCATAAAAGTACACTATGATCAGATTCTCCTCGAAATAGGTGGCTGATAACAGAAGAAAATATTGTGCATAGAGGTGTAACTTGACGCTCCAGGGCCCCAGTGCAAAAAGTGAAATGGGGCCCTCCAGTTACCATGTGCCACTTACAATGCTGGTATCTCCTTATGTGGCAGAAGGGCTTTTTGGCCCCCTCAGGCTGCAGGGCCCGGTAGCAAGTGCTGCCTCTGCACCCCCTGTAGCTACGCCCCTGTGTGTGCACCAGTACAGTGAATGCAAGAAATTCTCCCTATAATTCAGCACCTTTAGGTTGACATCATATTTATGGCTTCTAATTAACACTCATACCAAGACATATATGTTAAATGGATGCCACAGGGACCCAATTGTTCAAACTTATACATTTATACTAGATCCCATTAATTCGAAAACATTATTATTACTTTATGACTTTCATTGGGCTATTTAACCCTATGGACACCTTCCCCCTTAAAGAAGTTTTCTCACTACATTGATTAACTTTCAACATATAGGAAAAAAAAGGAAGACTTTTTCCAAATACATTGCTTTTTTATTTTGCTTTGTTGAGGAGATGAGAGATTTTCTCTTTTCTGAGTGCACACAGGTGTCTCTTGGTTACCGACCATCTCTCTCACTCCTCTCTTATATGATTACTAGAAGCTCTATAGTCGTGTGTATTACTGATTTTATATCTCCTGCAGTCATTTCAATAGCTAGGAATAGAAGAGCTGATATATCAATCACTGCTATAGATCCACCTACAGCCTGACCAGGAAGTGCGAGTCTGAAGCTGGCTGTGGCTCTGTGAAACTGTATGGTGAGAACGCCTCTTTAACACTGATACCCATAGTGATGCCTTCTATAATAGTCATAGCTACAGTTCCCCCATAACAATGATATTCATAGTAATGACCACAATAATAGTCATAACGACAATGATATGTACAGTGATGCTCCTTATAATAGTATAACTACAGTTTCATAACAGTGATGTCTATAGTAATGCCCACAATAATACATAGCTACAGATACAGATCCCCTATAACAATGATATCCATATTGATGTCCCCTATAATAGTCATTGCCACAGTTCCCCATAATAGTGATACCCAGTGATGCCCCGTATAACAGCCATAGCTACCCTGTTTCCCTGAAAATAAGACAGTGTCTTATATTAATTTTTATAATTTTTTTAATAAGACTTATTTTTAGCGGATGTATTATTTTTCATGAACAAGAATTCACATTTATTGTTGAACAAAACATCAACATGTATTAATATACTGTAGTGATTTCATCACAAGCATAAGCAGCCAAACTCTGAATTACATCAAAAAAATGCACTAGGTTTTATTTTCAGGGGATGTCTTATTTTCGGGGAAACAGGGTAGTTTCCTCAACAGTGATATCCATAATGATGCCCTCAATAATAGTTATAATCACAGTGATATCCATAATGATGCCCACAACAATAATGCCCTGATAAAAGTCATAACTACAGTTCCTTATAACAGTGATATCCATAGTGACACCCATTATGCTAGTTATAACTACAGTGACTTCATAACAATGATACTCACAATGATGCAGCCTATTATATTATAGTTCCCATAACTGTGATATCCATAGTGATGCCCCTTATAATAAAAGTATTGGCACCCCTGCAATTCTGTCAGATAATACTCAGTTTCTTCCTGAAAATGATTGCAATCACAAGTTCTTTGGTCTTATTATCGTCATTTAATTTGTCTTCAATGGAAAACCGCAAAAAGAATTGTCATAAAGGCAAATTGGATATAATACCACACCAAACATAAAATAGGGGATGGACAAAAGTATTGGCACTGTTTGACAAATCATGTGATGCTTCTCTAATTTGTGTAATTAACATCACCTGTAACTTACCTGTGGCACCTAACAGGTGTTGGCAATAACTAAATCACACTTGCAGCCAGTTGACATGGATTAAAGTTGACTCAACCTCTGTCCTGTGTCCTTGTGTGACCACATTGAGCATGGAGGAAAGAAAGAAGACCAAAGAACTGTCTGAGGACTTGAGAATCCAAATTGTGAGGAAGCCTGAGCAATCTCAAGGCTACAAGTCCATCTCCAAAGACCTGAATGTTCCTGTGTCTACCGTGCGCAGTGTCATCAAGAAGTGTAAAGCCCATGGCACTGTGGCTAACCTCCCTAGATGTACAGCCGATGGCACTGTGGCCACCCTCCCTAGATGTAAAGCCCATGGCACTGTGGCTAACCTCCCTAGATGTAAAGCCCATGGCACTGTGGCTAACCTCCCTAGATGTAAAGCCCATGGCACTGTGGCTAACCTCCCTAGATGTACAGCCCATGGCACTGTGGCTAACCTCCCTAGATGTACAGCCGATGGCACTGTGGCTAACCTCCCTAGATGTACAGCCGATGGCACTGTGGCTAACCTCTCTAGATGTAAAGCCCATGGCACTGTGGCTAACCTCCCTAGATGTAAAGCCCATGGCACTGTGGCTAACCTCCCTAGATGTAAAGCCCATGGCACTGTGGCTAACCTCCCTAGATATAAAGCCCACGGCACTGTGGTAACCTCCCTAGATGTAAAGCCCATGGCACTGTGGCTAACCTCCCTAGATGTAAAGCCCATGGCACTGTGGCTAACCTCCCTAGATGTAAAGCCCCTGGCACTGTGGCTAACCTCCCTAGATGTAAAGCCCATGGCACTGTGGCTAACCTCCCTAGATGTAAAGCCCCTGGCACTGTGGCTAACCTCCCTAGATGTAAAGCCCATGGCACTGTGGCTAACCTCCCTAGATGTAAAGCCCATGGCACTGTGGCTAACCTCCCTAGATGTAAAGCCCATGGCACTGTGGCTAACCTCCCTAGATGTGGATGGAAAAGAAAAATTGACGAGAGATTTCAACGCAAGATTGTGCGGATGGTGGATAAAGAACCTCGACTAACATCCAAACAAGTTCAAGCTGCCCTGCAGTCCGAGGGTACAACAGTGTCAACCCGTACTATCCGTCGGCGTCTGAATGAAAAGGGACTGTATGGGAGGATACCCAGGAAGACCCCACTTCTTACCCCGAGACATAAAAAAGCCAGGCTGGAGTTTGCCCAAACTTACCTGAGAAAGCCTAAAACGTTTTGGAAGAATGTTCTCTGGTCAGATGAGACAAAAGTAGAGCTTTTTGGGAAAAGGCATCAACATAGAGTTTACAGGAAAAAAAGAGGCATTCAAAGAAAAGAACACGGTCCCTACAGTCAAACATGGCGGAGGTTCCCTGATGTTTTGGGGTTGCTTTGCTGCCTCTGGCACTGGACTGCTTGACCATGTGCATGGCATTATGAAGTCTGAAGACTACCAACAAATTTTGCAGCATAATGTAGGGCCCAGTGTGAGAAAGCTGGGTCTCCCTCAGAGGTCATGGGTCTTCCAGCAGGACAATGACCCAAAACACACTTCAAAAAGCACTAGAAAATGGTTTGAGAGAAAGCACTGGAGACTTCTAAAGTGGCAGCAATGAGTCCAGACCTGAATCCCATAGAACACCTGTGGAGAGATCTCACAATGGCCGTTTGGAGAAGGCGCCCTTCACATCTCAGGGACCTGGAGCAGTTTGCCAAAGAAGAATGGTCTAAAATTCCAGCAGAGCATTGGAAGATCCTCATGGAGGGGGACCGGAAGCGGTTGTTTGCAGTTATTTTGGCTGAAGGTTGTGCTACCAAGTATTAGGCTGAGGGTGCCAATACTTTTGTCCGGCCCATTTTTGAAGTTTTGGGTGAAATGATCAATGATTTGATTTGATTCATTCTCTTTTGTGTTTTTTCATTGCAAGCAAAATAAATGAATATATTAATACCAAAGAATTTGTGATTGCAATCATTTTCAGGAAGAAACTGAGTATTATCTGACAGAATTGCAGGGGTGCCAATACTTTTGGCCACCACTGTATAGTTTCACCATAACAGTGACATCCATAGTGATGCCCCTTATAATACTATAGCTATAGTTTCCCCATAACAGTGATATCCATAATGATTCCCTGTATACTAGTTATAACTACAAAGCTTCCATAACAATTATACCCACAGTGATGCCCCCTGTAATAGTATAAACTTTTCCCATAATAGTGATATCCATAGTGAATCCCCCAGTAATAGTTATAGTTACAGTGACCCCATAACAGTGATCCCCATAGTGATGCCCCCTATAATAGTCCTACTGCTACAGTTCCCCCATGACAATACCTGCAGCTAGTCCCCTTTAATTGTCAAAACCACAGTGGCCCCACATCAATGACCTTTTAAAGGAAACCTGTAACTAAGGTCATACTGCTCTAACCATTGATAGTAGGACCAACTGATGGGTCCGGCAATCAAAGTTTGATGACATTGTAGAGAAAACTGTGGCTCACAATCAGGGATATCAGCTGGCCCCAGATCGAAGTGTCCAGTGGGCGGCTCCCTTTGCCCCCCACTCATTCAAAACCTTCAACTCTCTTCTCCGCCCACCTACACCTCCTCCCCCATCCCTACTTTCAGCAGATGACTTTGCCATTCACTTCCTCCAGAAGATCAACCTCATCAGAGAAAGCTTCAGCCCGCAGTCCCCACCACCCTCCCCTACCCTTGCAACCTGCTCTTCTGCCTTAACTTGCTTCGCCACAGTCACTCATGACAAGCTCTCCTCTCTACTGTCCAAATCCAACCTCACTACCTGTAGTCTTGATCCACTGCCATCCCACCTCATCCCAGACCTCAGTGCTTCTATCATCCCAGCCCTCACCCATCTCTTCAACCTATCGATAACCTCTGGCATCTTCCCTTCCGCCTTTAAACACGCTACTATCACTCCAATCTTAAAAAAACAACCCTTGACCCCTCTTCTCTGTCCAACTATCGCCCCATCTCACTCCTCCCTTTTGCTTCCAAACTCCTTGAACAGCACGTCTATCTTCAGCTGTCCTCCTACCTCTCCACAAACTCTCTTCTTGACCCGCTACAATCTGGTTTTCGACCCCACCACTCTACCGAAACCGCCCTAACCAAAGTCACTAATGACCTAGTAACTGCTAAAGCCTCATGCCACTACTCTGTGCTCCTCCTCTTAGACCTGTCCTCTGCCTTTGACACTGTCGACCATTCCCTCCTGCTACAAATCCTCTCCTCCCTCGGCATCACGGACTTGGCCCTTTCCTGGATCTCCTCATACCTCACTGATCGGACTTTCAGCGTCTCTCATTCTCGCTCCACCTCCTCCACCCGGCCTCTCTCTGTTGGTGTCCCACAAGGGTCAGTCCTGGGCCCACTACTCTTCTCTATCTACACTCTTGGTCTGGGTCAGCTCATAGCCTCACACGGCTTTCATTACACCTGTATGCTGATGATTACCCAACTCTACATCTCCGGCCCAGATGTCACTTCTCTACTCTCCCGGATCCCTGATTGTCTGTCCTCCATTTCCTCCTTCTCTCCTCACGTCTCCTAAAACTAAACGTGGAGAAAACAGAACTCATCATCTTTCCACCGTCCAACTCTACCCCCGCCCCTGATCTCTCTATTACAGTCAATGGCTCTACACTTTCACCGGTCCCACAAGTCCGCTGTCTTGGGGTAATCCTAGACTCCGCTCTATCTTTCAAACCGCACATCCAAACCCTCACCTCTGCCTGCCGCCTCCACCTGAAAAACATTTCTCGCATCCGCTCATTCCTCGGCTATGACACTACAAAAATGCTGGTCCATGCCCTTGTCAACTCCCGCCTAGACTACTGCAATATCCTTCTCAGTGGCCTCCCAGCTAGCACCCTCGCTCCCTCCAATCCATCCTTATCTCTGCTGCCCGTCTTATCCACCTCTCTCCTCGCTACTCCTCTGCCTCTCCCTCTGCCAATCCTCTCACTGGCTTCCCATTGCCCAGCGAATTCATTTCAAGCTACTAACCATGACCTCAGCCCTCCATGACCTCTCTCCCCCTACATCTCTGCCCAAAATTTAGGTATTTCCCC
>JAODAL010054856.1:0-24357 GCA_025379985.1 Phyllomedusa bahiana | reverse complement strand
TAGGGCGCTCTCCTTGTTGGTGTTATGTGCGTTCTCCTTGTTGGTGTTATGTGCGCTCTCCTTGTTGGTGTTATGTGCGTTCTCCTTGTTGGTGTTATGTGCGCTCTCCTTGTTGGTGTTATGTGCGCTCTCCTTGTTGGTGTTATGTGCGTTCTCCTTGTTGGTGTTATGTGCGTTCTCCTTGTTGGTGTTATGTGCGCTCTCCTTGTTGGTGTTATATATGTGTACACTTTATAGTTTTTTGGACACTGCTGTCTTTTATGTTATTTTACATTTCCAAACCCCTAAAGGGGCCTTTGTTTCCCACATTGATACCCCTTGGGTCAGTTCGATATGGGATCTGTCTCTTACTGTGAAGGGGGTTGGGGGGGCCATGACCCCCAAGGTGTTCCCATCTGATTGGTCATTGATTGATCCTGCCTGTTTCATTTCAGGACACAATTCTCTTCAATGCGCCTCATGTTTCATATCACTGTCTTTGTCTAAATGTCAAACCTCCAGAAAAATGTCAGATTTCAGATCTCTGCAGTGCGGGTCGGAGGGGCCCTCGGGTTGTGTAATTGAGGAAACACCGATAGATCCAGCAATGATGTCTCCACAAGGGAAGCTTTTCTATGATTAACTACAAATCATCCTGATGTTTAGTGAATTGGGGGAACCTCTCGACAGCAGAGCTTGCCTCCAAATTGGGACGTCTGTGTGATTTCTTAAGCCTTTGAGACCCCATTAAGCCCCTCAGATGATCCAGAGGATGCTGCTCAGGGTCCATTGCACTGGGGGAGCGCTGGCATCAGGGTCAGATTGGACATGGGTGTATTGTACATAGGGCACTCTATGATCTATGTGATGGGAGAGATAAGACTGTGCAAGACTTCACATCAATGTAAAGACGGCCCCTTCACCCTGTAGCCGTCCTGTGCTCGCTCTATGATACCCCCGGGAGCAGACCACCTCAACACCGCTCATACGGGGGAAATTCATTACAACATCTAATTGCTGGAATTTTCTGTTTTTTTGTCAATTAAGCCTAATAAATTATGAAAATCTACAAATTTCTAATAGACTTTTCATTCTTCAGTTAATTTCGACATTAATGAAAACTTTATATTTAGAGGGGCAAACTGTACATACTATCCTGCTCTCAGCTGCAGATACATTGTTCCATGAGACAAAGCCTGTGACTAAACACCTGACTCCCCGACTGAAAACATTGACATACTATCCGCTTCACTGAGATACAAAAGTAACCAGTGAAAAATGCTCTGTGAGCAAACAGCCTGGACTTCGACTGATACATTTTTACATACTAGCCTGCTCTCACTGAAATACAATGTAAACCAGTTTAGACAATGCTCTGTGAGCTAAACAGCCTGACTCCAACGATACATTGACATAGAGTCCTCTCTCAGCGTAATACAATTGTATCCAGTCCAGACAATGCTCTGTAGCTAAACGCCTGGACTTCAGACTGATCTTGACTAGCTATCCTGCCTCACTGTTTACAATTGTATCCAGTTAGACAATGCCGTGAGCTAAAGACCTACTTCAGATGATGCACGGTAAAATACTAAGACTGCTTTCGGCTATAGATACTTGTTCCTCTTAGACAAAACTCTTAGCTAAACACCTGGGCTCCAGACTTAACATTTTACAAGCTAGTCCCTCTCAGCACAATATAATTGTATCCATTGGACGTGCTCGGAGCAAACACCGGACTCCAACTGATACATGACAGCAGTCCTCTCCCACTGTAGAACAATTACCATGTAGACAATGCTCTGTGAGATAAAAGCCTGGACTCCAATGATACATTGTACATAGCTATCCTGCTCTCAGCGTGATCAAAAGTACCCTGAGAAAGTCGTGAGATAAACAAACCGGACTCCCGACTGATACATTTATAACTAACCTCTCCCAGTGATCAATTGAACAGCCCCCAAACCGTGAGCTAAACACCTGGGGCCACATTAAAAAAAACTGTCTAGGTCTGAAACTCACTTTGTTACCCTTTAGAAAACCAATCAGAGTAAACCCCTCTCATTTCATTTTAGGGGCTCTGGAAAAATGACGGGGCGCTCTGATTAAAAAGTGTTTTTTTGGGGACTAGACATTTTTCCCTACAGGGGGGGCCCCAGAGGGATACTTTACTTAGCTAGTCCGATCTCAGCTGTAAAATACAATTTTATCCAGTGAAAGAAAATTTGGCTCGGGTGGGGCTTATAAACCTCAACTTAAATTTTGATACTTTTGTACCAAGCTAGCCCGCTCTTAGCTATAGATACTTTTTGTATCCAGTGTAGACAGGGGGGGGTTTCGGGTGAGCTTAACGACCTAAAGTTCAGATTGATACATTTTTACATAGTTAACCCTGCTGTCAGTTATATTTTACATTGTACCCTGTTTAAAATCCCTTTTCCCCTGTGAGCTTAACAGCCGGGACTCCAACGGGAAAACATTGTACATAGCTGGCCCTGCTCCCAGCTTTTAAGATAAAAAATTTTACCCGGGTCTGGGCCCCATGCTCTGTGAGCTTAAAAAGCCTTGACTCCAAAACTGAAAACTTTTACATAGCTAGCCCTGCTTTTCAGCTTTAGATGCAATTGCACCATTTAAAACTGTGAGCTAAAGAACCTGGACTTGCGGGATTTGATACATTTACATAGTTTAAATTCCTTTTTTGAATTTGTAAAAGGACAAATTGAAAATGCTCTATGAGCAAAACAGCCTAAAACAACAGACAGGAGATTTGGGAAAAGGCTCTGTGCCAGCACTTTTAAATTTTACCCAAACCCCAATCCCCCACACTCTAGTTACGCTGTTCCTTTAAATCCACTCCCATATTGTGTAAATTCTCCAGTTTTGAAAAAGTTTTTTTATTATTGTTTTTTACTTTTTTTTTTCTTAATTATAATTTTACAAATCTGTTTCTGATGAATTTAATTCAAACACTGAAAAAAGGGAAAAATTTAAAGCTCGGCCATATGGCCCCACGTTTTCTTTCGAATGGGGGCGCGGGCCCACCAAAGTAGCAAATTTCCATGGAAACCCCAAAAGCCGAGGAACTACTGCTACAAAATGTAAACTCCTTTTAGGCAGAGGAGGGTGATGTGTCTGAGGGGGGCACAAACTTATTAGAACTTGTCCCTTTGAGTGACTCACACAGAACCCAATTCTAGGGGACAAAAAACTTTACTGGGAAAAACCGTACAGACACCCAACCCCGCTTTTTTCCCAGGACCCGGGGGGGGGGGGGGGGGGGGGGGGGGGGGGGGGGGGGGGGCGGCCCTTTTGTCTACAAGTATAAAAGCGAATGAGATTTTTAAAAACAAAAGGGGCTGGGGCCCAAGGCCTTTTTGTTTGTGTCAGTCCCCTATTAAAAATGTTTTCATTTTTCTTCCAGAACCAGGGAGCTCAGGATGAACAGTGTTGTCATTCTATTCCAGAACCAGGAAGCTCAGGATGAACAGTGTTGTCATTCTATTCCAGAACCAGGGAGCTCAGGATGAACAGTGTTTCCAAATTTTTATTTTTAGAACCAGGGAAACTCAGGATGAACATGTTTCATTTTATTCCAGAACCCCGGGAAACTCCAGGGTGAACAGTGTTGTTTCCCATATCCAAACCCGGGGCCCCAGGAAAAAACAGTGTTGTCATTCTATTCCAGAACCTGGTAGCTCAGGAGTACCAGTGTTGTCATGCTATTCCAGGACCAGGAAGCTCAGGATGAACAGATTTGTCATTCTATTCCAGAACCAGGGAGCTCAGGGTGAACAGTGTTGTCATTCTATTCCAAAACAGGGGAAACTCAGGATGAACGGTGGGTTTTCATTCCCATTCCCGAAACCCGGGACTCAGGATGAACAATTTATTTTCAAATTTTATTCCCGGGAAACCCGGAAGCCAAGGGTGAATAAGTTTTCATTCTATCCCGAACCCGGGATCAGGGGAACAGTTTTGTCATTCCAAATTCCCCAAACCAGGAAGCTCAGGGTGAACATGTTGTCATTCTATTCCCGAACCAGGGAAGCTCAGGATAACCCGTGTTTTCAAAGCTATTCCGGGGCCAGGGAACTCCCGGATGGGAAAAGTGGTTTTTCCAAATTTTATTTCCCAAACCCGGGGGCTCAGGATGAAAAATTTGTCCCTTCTATTCAGAACAGGAAAACTCAGGGGAACCGGGGTTTTCAAATTTTATTTCCCGAACCCGGGAGGGCCCGGGAACCCGTGTTTTCAATCTATTCAGAACCCGGGAACTCAGATTAAAATTGTTTTTCATTCATTCCAGAAAACCCGGGAAACTTTAGGATGAAAGAAATTTTCCCTTCTATTTCCCGAAGCAGGGGCTCAGGGGGAAAAAGTGTTGTCATTCTATTCCACAAGCAGGAAGCTCAGGATGAACAGTGTTGTCATTCTATTCCAGGACCAGGAAGCTCAGGATGAAAAATTTTTCTTCTAAATTCAGAAGCAGGGAAACCCCCAGGGTCAAAAAGTGTTTCATTCTATTCCCCGAACCCGGACTCAGGATGAACCCGTGTTTGTCATTATATTCCAGGACCAGGAAGCTCAGGATGAACAGAAATTGTTCATTCTCCCGAACCCGGGGGCTCAGGGGGAACAGTGTTGTCATTCCCATTCCAAACCCGGGAGCTCAGGGGGAAAATTGGTTTTTCCATTCTATTCCAGAACCAGGAAGCTCAGGTGAAAAAGAGTTTTTCATTTCTATTCCCGAAGCTGGGAGCTCAGGGGAACAGTGTTTCAAATTTTATTCCAGAACCCGGGAAACTCAGGATGAAAAAATTGTCTTCTATTCCCCGAAAACCCGGGAAACTCAGGAAGAACATGGGTTTTAACAAGTTTACTTACAGAAAGTTATAAAAAAGGGCAGTTTAAATTTACAGTTCCCCGTCTCTTGGCTTATTATATCCAGTCTGCCCCCCCCCCCCTCACTTTATATCAATGGGGGCTCATGGGTTGCCATTATAACTGATTTTTGCCCAAAAAGGGTTTGGGCCCCTATTTCAAAGGCCCCGGAGCAGTCTGCACACAGGAACCTCCACCTGGGGTCCAAAATCTTGCTATTAACCCATGCTGATATTGTCCCCCTTCTTATAAAGAAACACAGAACTATTCTTACTAAAAAAAGCGCCGCCACTAGCCGCAGGCTGCTGATGGTATTACAGCTCAGCCCAATTCAGTTTAAGGGTATGTCATGCAGCGTATTTGCCCCCAATTTCGGGGCGTAATTGCGCTGTATTGTATGGACCACAAATACTGTAATCATGGCTCTCCCTTTAAACTAAGATTTCCTTTGGCCCTTTTTTTCCCGATAAATAAACATTTAAGGGGGTCTTTTTGGGGGCCCGGGAAAAGAGCAGTTTAGAAGTAAAACCCGGGCCCCGACGTACTTCAAAAAAACCCGGTATTGCGGCGCGTGCACTGTGTGAACATACCCTAACAGAACTGAGCTGCAATGCCACACACAACCTGTGGACAGGGGGGCGCTGTTTCTGGGAAATCAAACTTCCTAAAATATGATAGAATTTTTTAGTTACATTGATCTGGTAAAATGCCCCAAATAAAGGAAAACACCCGACCCCCTGAGGGCCCCAAATTTTTCGGGCAGGAAGTGGCCTTTACCACCTGACCTCATTTGGGCTGATATATTTCCCCCCCCGGACAGGAAGTCAAACCCAAAACCCCCCAGCGGCCATTTTATTGATATATGCCCCCCGGGGCAGAAAGGGCCCCGACCCCCAATCCCCATTTTAAATGATAAATGGCCCCCCAAAAAAGGGAAATCCCCCCGAAACCCCCCGGGGCCTCATTTTACTGATTTTATGGCCCCCCCAAAAGGGAAATCACCCGACCCCCCCCGAGCCTCATTTTAATATAAAATGCCCCCGGAAAAAGGAATTTAAAACCCCCCCCCGAGCCCCATTTTTCTGATATAAACCCCCAGGGGCAAGGGAATTACCCCGACCCCCGGAAACCCCCTTTTACTGTATAAAAGCCCCAAAACAGGGAATTTTTTCCCACCCCGATCCCCCTTTTACTGAATATTGGCCCCAAAACAGGGAAAAACCCCCCCACCCCCGAAACCCCCTTTTTAAAATGATAAAATTCCCCCCCGGGGCCCGGAAGTTTACCCGAGCCCCCAATTTTTCTGGGTATATGCCCCCAACAGGGAAAATCACCCGACCCCCGAGCCCCATTTTACTGATATATGCCCCCGGGAAAAGGGAAATCACCCCGACCCCCGAAACCCCCTTTTTCTGAAAATTGCCCCCAAAGGGCAAAGGAAAATCACCCCGAGCCCAATTTTTCTGATAAAATGGCCCCCCGGAAAACAGGGGAAATCACCCGACCCCCCGAGCCCCTTTTAAATGATATATTGGCCCCCCGGCCCCCGGAAGTCAAACCCGACCCCTGAGCCTTTATTTTTCTGATATATGCCCCTAGGACAGAAAGTCACCCGACCCCATGAGCGTCATTTGACTGGTATATGCCCCTAGGACAGGAAGTCACCCATACATGCCAACTCTCCCGTTTTTGGCGGGGGGGTCCCGCTATTTGGGGTCCCCCCCGCCCTCCCGGGAGAGCCGGCATTCCTCCCGCCGCCAGCAGGCGGCGGGGGCTCTTTGAATGGCCGCGGCGCCGGAGTAGCGCTGGTGCGCTACTCTTGCGCCGCCGGGCCGCTCCTACATGCGGGTGAAGCGGCTGCTGCGGTCGCTTCACCCGCCCGGAGTCTCGCTGTGCAGGGACGAGGCAGGAGGGAACATTCCCCTCCTCCCTTCTCCCCCGGTATGTACAGCGCCGGTGCGCGCTGTACATACAGGTCAGCAGCGCAGGGGGAGTGACGCGCGGCTGCACTAACTCCCCTGCGTCGCTGAGGAGATCGGCCGGGAGGTGTCCGGAGCTGCAGGAGCCTGGTCAGGTAAGTGGAATTTATTATTTTATTTTTATTAACTATAAGGAGGCTCTACCTGGCTACAATGGGGGCAACTACCTGGCTACAAAGGGGGGGGCTCTACCTGGCTTACAGAGGGGGGCAACTACCTGGCTAATAAAGGGGGCTCTACCTGGCTACAACAAGGGGTCATCTACCTGGCTACAACAAGGGGTCATACCTGGCTAATAAAGCGGTCAATACCTGGCTAATAAAGGGGGCAATACCTGGCTACTAAAGGGGGCAATACCTGACTACTAAAGGGGCAATACCTGGCTAATAAAGGGGCAATACCTGACTACTAAAGGGGTCAATACCTGACTGCTAAAGGGGCAATACCTGACTACTAAAGGGGGCAATACCTGGCTACTAAAGGGGGCAATACCTGACTGCTAAAGGGGCGGTACCTGGCTAATAAAGGGGGCAATACCTGGCTATTAAAGGGGGCAATACCTGGCTACTAAAGGGGTCAATACCTGGCTATTAAAGGGGGCAATACCTGACTACTAACAGGGGCAATACCTGGCTACAAAGCGGTCAATACCGGGCTAATAAAGGGGTCAATACCTGACTACAAAGGGGGCTCTACCTGGCTACAACAAGGGGGCATCTACCTGGCTAATAAAGGGGTCAATACCTGGCTAATAAAGGGGTCAATACCTGACTACTAAAGGGGGCAATACCTTGCTAATAAAGGGGTCAATACCTGGCTAATAAAGGGGTCAATACCTGGCTAATAAAGGGGCACTACCTGGCTAATAAAGGGGCACTACCTGGCTAATAAAGGGGGCAATACCTGCTATTAAAGGGGGCAACTACCTTGTAATAAAGGGGGCAACTACCTGGCTAATAACGGGGCACTACCTGGCTACTAAAGGGGGCAATACCTGGCTAATAAAGGGGGCAATACCTGACTACTAACAGGGGCAATACCTGGCTAATAAAGGGGGCAATACCTGGCTAATAAAGGGGGCAATACCTGACTACAATGGGGGGGCAATACCTGGCTAATAAAGGGGGCAATACCTGGCTAATAAAGGGGTCAATACCTGACTACAAAGGGGTCAATACCTGGCTACTAAAGGTGGCAATACCTGGCTTCTAAAGGGGGCAATACCTGGCTGCTAAAGGGGGGCAATACCTGACTAAAAAGGGGGGCAATACCTGGCTAAAAAAGGGGGGGCAACTACCTGGCTACAAGGGGGCATTTTCCTGCCTGTAAGGGGCACTACCTGGTTATGGGGCTACTACCTGGCTATAAGGGCAACTACCTGGCTTTCTTCCAAAGCCGTTATGCAGTTAGGTGGAGTGGGGTGTGGCTTTTTGAAGGGGCGTGGCACACCAAAAAGATGGGTGTGTCCACACAAATTTTTGCCGCGGCGCGCTGAGCGCGCCGCCCTCCTCAGTCTCCTGCTTTTACACTTTCAAAAGTTGGCAACTATGTAGTCACCCCACCCCCTGAGCGCCATTTTACTGATATATGCCCCCAGGACAGGAAGTCACCCGACCCCCCGAGCCCCATTTTACTGATATATGCCCCCACGATAGGGGGTCACCGCTCCCCCTGGCTCCATTTCATTGGTTTAAGCCTCAAAGGACAGGGGGTCACCCGACCCCCATTCAGCCGTACCAGTAATAGCAGTGGCTGTCCCTCCCCTGGCTCTGGCCTATATGCCGGGTGGGCTTGTGGCTGCGGGGACCCCCTCCGGACCCTCGCTTTGTTCATCTCGGTACTTTGTTCTGATATTAGACGGTTCCTGCGATGGAGGAGGAGAAGTCGCCGTCACTCGCTGCCTCCTACGCTCGCAGCTAATTATCAGACAAGTGTCACCAGATCCGCGCGAGAAATCTTATATAACGGAAAGTGACAGCTCTGACTAAAGATCTGAGCACTCAGCGAGCGACGGCGAAGTCTCTTCACTGGAAGATGTCACTGCCTCCCACCTGATCGGCACATGGAGCCTGAAATGCTCTGTGCTGCTGGGGACCCTGCTCCTTCCACTGTGTAGCTCTCAGATTGTGATATCACATCTGTATCCTGAAATGCTCTGTGCTGCTGGGGACCCTGCTCCTTCCACTGTGTAGCTCTCCGATTGTGATATCACATCTGTATCCTGAAATACTTTGTGCTGCTGGGAACCAGACATCTTCCACTGTGTAACTGTCAGTCTCTGATCTGCCACCAGATCAGCATGTTCATCTCCTGATATCCTCTGTTCTGCTGGTGCACCCATCTCCTTCACTGTGTAACTGTCAGTCTCTGATCTGCCACCAGATCAGCATGTTCATCTCCTGATATCCTCTGTGCTGCTGGTGCACCCATCTCCTTCCACTGTGTAGCTGTCAGTCTCTGATCTGCCACCAGATCAGCATGTTCATCTCCTGATATCCTCTGTGCTGCTGGTGCACCCATCTCCTTCCACTGTGTAACTGTCAGTCTCTGATCTGCCACCAGATCAGCATGTTCATCTCCTGATATCCTCTGTGCTGCTGGTGCACCCATCTCCTTCCACTGTGTAACTGTCAGTCTCTGATCTGCCACCAGATCAGCATGTTCATCTCCTGATATCCTCTGTGCTGCTGGTGCACCCATCTCCTTCCACTGTGTAACTGTCAGTAACATTGTATCATTTGAGGAAGTGCCATCCGGGTACGAAACGCGTTATGTATGTTACTTATATTATCAAGGTGTAAATTCCCTTGATCTTTTTATGGAATAAATTCAGCCTTTTATTTAAAGGGGTCGTCTCACTACAGGGATCGCTGCTTTTTATGTTAAAGATCTTGCAAAAACAAGTCACTTTGCAATATGTGTCCATTAACAGTGTCCTACCTATTCCGAGATATCCCCTCTTGTATGGGCTGCATCAGCTCCTCAGGTCGCTATAGCTACAGACCTGTTCAATCTCTCCTGATAGGCTGCCAGCACTGGTTGCTATAGCTACAGACCTGTTTGATCTCTCCTGATAGGCTGCCAACACTGGTCGCTATAGTTACAGACCTGTTCAATCTCTCCTGATAGGCTGCTATCACTGATCGCTATAGCTACAGACCTGTTTGATCTCTCCTGATAGGCTGCCATCACTGGTCGCTATAGCTACAGACCTGTTTACTCTCTCCTGATAGGCTGCCAGCATTGGTTGCTATAGCTACAGACCTGTTTGATCTCTCCTGATAGGCTGCCAGCACTAGTCGCTATAGCTACAGACCTGTTTGATCTCTCCCGATAGGCTGCCATCACTGGTCGCTATAGTTACAGACCTGTTCAATCTCTCCTGATAGGCTGCTATCACTGATCGCTATAGCTACAGACCTGTTTGATCTCTCCTGATAGGCTGCCATCACTGGTCGCTATAGCTACAGACCTGTTTACTCTCTCCTGATAGGCTGCCAGCATTGGTTGCTATAGCTACAGACCTGTTTGATCTCTCCCGATAGGCTGCCATCACTGGTCGCTATAGCTACAGACCTGTTTACTCTCTCCTGATAGGCTGCCATCACTAGTTGCTATAGCTACAGACCTGTTCAGTCTCTCCTGATAGGCTGCCATCACTGGTCGCTATAGCTACAGACCTGTTTGATCTCTCCTGATAGGCTGCCATCACTGGTCGCTATAGCTACAGACCTGTTTACTCTCTCCTGATAGGCTGCCAGCACTGGTCACTATAGCTACAGACCTGGCTTCTATTTCAGCCTAGTAGAAGCCAATAAACACACCCCTGAATTCAAAATGAAACCAAGAAAACAAGACTGAGGTGAGAGGAATCCATGTAGTGAGACAACCCCTTTAACGTCATTTATCACGAAGGCTTTTTCCATTGAAACGAGCGCCCGTTCCGCTGCTTTTTTGTTGTCTACCACTTACACATGTAAGACTTTTTGTTACAATGTCTCCCTCTTTTTTTTCTTGGACTGCAGAACTGACAGCTCTTATCTGCAACGATACATTGTAACAAACCCTCAGTTGTGAAGAGTTTGAAGCCATAAGGTTTCTGGTCATGGACAGCAAGCAGAGATATTGAAAACACTGAAGAATGAAACCCAAGTTGTAGAACTGTTGATCACCCAATGGCCGGCCCTCGAGGCAGCATCGTCCCTCCACAGCCCTCACTTCTGGAGTGTCGTGACAGTCTCAGCTGTTTGGCGAGCGCTGTGGGCTGACAGGCAGCTCTCCCCGTGTGCGTCCCAGGATCCCTGCAGCAGAGTCTGCACCTCCTTCCTCACATTGACATGAAGCTGGAGTAATGAAGAGCCGCAGCCCCTGCACACCTAAGGGGAGATCAAATCAGAATTAAAGGGGAACTCCATACACACTGGGGCACACACCAATCACCAGAGACAAGTGACAAGAGGTCACAGGCTGATATTACATAATAGAGTCATTCCGCAGCGCAGAGTATTTTCAGAGTGGAGTCTGCTGATTTTGTGATTGCTAGGGCTGAGAGCAGGTTTATCCAGCAGCACAGAGTATTTTAAGAGTGAAGTATGCTAATCTTGTGATTGGTAAGACTGAGAGTTAAATAGTAGAAGCAAAGAGCCAGCGCCGTGCATTGTTTTGCTTTATTCAGCCGCCCTCCCTCAAGACTTCTGCTGTTGGTTTGGAGTTTGCTGCCGGCTGCTGAACAGGCTCCACATTGAACTAAACCCATATGAGTGTTGGGCCTCCTGCTATAGCACAACCTTCAAAAGTCAGTGAACTTCTATATCCATGGAGCACTGTCTCATTTGTTTTACTGCATTAGGAGAGCGCCGCCTTTTCTCTTTCTTATTTGTCATATACCCAGCAGCACAGAGTATTTTAGGAGGGAAGTGTGCTGATCTCATGATAGGTGAGACTGAGTTATATGTTGGATGGAGCAGTCATCCAGCAGTGCAGAGTGTTTTAGAAGTGTAATGCATTCATCTTGTGAAATGTGATTGACTGAGAGTTACATAGTGGGAGGAGTCATTTAGCAGCACAGAGTACTTCAGGAAAGGAATGTGCTGATCTCGCAATACGTAAGACTGAGATTTACATAGTGGAAGGAAGCAGAGTCATCCAGCAGCACAAAGTATTTTAGGAGAGCATGAGTTGATCTTGTGGAAGGTGACTGAGAGTAACAAAGGAGCGAAAGGAGCAGGCTGATCCAGCAGCACAGAGTATTTTAGAAGTGGCACTTGTTTATCTTGTGGAAGGTGATTGAATGAGAGTTAGGTAGTAGAAAGAGCAGTCACCTAGCAGCACAGAGTACTTCAGGAGATGAGCATGCTGATCTTGTGATAGGTAAGTCTGAGAGTTGCATAGTAGAAGCATCAAGGTTGTCAAGCAGCACAGAGTATTTCAGGAGATGAATGTGGGAGGTCACAAACTGGGAGCAACATAGCAAAAAGAACAAGTCGTCAGCAGCACAGAGTATTTCAGGAGTTCATTCTGTGAGGTCATAAACTGGGAGTAACATAGCAAAAAGAACGCATCCTCAGCAGCACAAAGTATTTCAGGAGATGAATGTGAGAGGTCACAAACTGGGAGTAACATTGCAAAAAGAGCGCATCCTCAGCAGCACAGAGTATTTCAGGAGATGAATGTGGGAGGTCACAGACTGGTAGTAACATAGCAAAACAAACTCGTCTTCAGCAGCACAGAGTATTTCAGGAGATGAATGTGGGAGGTCACAAACTAGGAGTAATATAGCAAAAAAAAAAAGTGTTCTCAGCAGCACAGAGTATTTCAGGAGATGAATGTGGGAGGTCACAAACTAGGAGTAATATAGCAAAAAGAACATGTCCCTAGCAGCACAGAGTATTTCAGGAGATGAATGTGGGAGGTCACAAACTAGGAGTAATATAGCAAAAAAAAAAATGCGTTCGCAGCAGCACAGAGTATTTCAGGAGATGAATGTGGGAGGTCACAAACTAGGAGTAATATAGCAAAAAAAAAAATGCGTTCTCAGCAGCACAGAGAATTTCAGGAGATGAATGTGGGAGGTCACAAACTAGGAGTAATATAGCAAAAAAAAAATGCGTTCTCAGCAGCACAGAGTATTTCAGGAGATGAATGTGGGAGGTCACAAACTGGGAGTAACATAGAAAAAAGAACATGTCCCTAGCAGCACAGAGTATTTCAGGAGATGAATGTGGGAGGTCACAGACTGGTAGTAACATAGCAAAACAAACTCGTCTTCAGCAGCACAGAGTATTTCAGGAGATGAATGTGGGAGGTCACAAACTAGGAGTAACATAGCAAAAAAAAATGCGTTCTCAGCAGCACAGAGAATTTCAGGAGATGAATGTGGGAGGTCACAAACTGGGAGTAACATAGAAAAAAGAACATGTCCCTAGCAGCACAGAGTATTTCAGGAGATGAATGTGGGAGGTCACAAACTGGGAGTAACATAGAAAAAAGAACACGTCGCCAGCAGCACAGAGTATTTCAGGAGACCCGTGTTCGGATACTCGGGGTGCAGTGATGATGTTATATCTACTTATTTCGTCTTCATCGTGTTTGATCTCTATTGATCATTGGGATTTTGCTGATCATGTGATCCCGGATCCACCCCCTGCAGGATCCCTCCAGATAGTCACCAAGATAGCACATGACTAAGACAGAGGAGAAGTGTAGGAGTGAGAAGGAGGACAATGTGGGGGGATGTGCAGGGGACACAGAGCGCAGATCATCCCTGTAATTACATAGACTGCGGCGCCTGACCCCTCATATTCAGGATAATGGGATAGAGTATGACCCCCATCATCCACAGCAGGGGCCCAATCACTACAATCCTGCTCGGATAATGACTGCTGCACTCCGATTGGGCGACGAGGCCCATCTGTTATAAATTACTATGTATATTATATATTATCACAGTCCAATTACAGCAAGAACATCTGGGAAAGGTCACACAGCTGCTGTGTGCGTGACACTGGGTCAGTGAAGAATGAATTAAAGGGCCGGTGTTCAGTCTTCTGTTCAGAAACCTTCTTCATTGTTCAGTTCTGCTACTTTCTAATAAAATTTGCATTTCAATTCCTCAATAGATTCCAGATCTCTGCTTGCAATCAAAGACAGACAAGCCCTCCTCATCTAATGCTCCTCACAGCTGAGGGTTTGTTACAGTCTTATCACATCAGATTCCATCAGAAATGACAGAAAACATAGCGCAGCATGCAGCACTATTTGCTTTTCGCTTCAATGACGGCCCCCACAGATCTTATTGTAGTCAATGAGGTCGATCAGGCGCCAGAGCCATCTTTTCAGCATTATGGGCCGCAGGGCATAGCACTGCAGTGGGCCCTGCCCAAATACATGACATTACACTAGGCCATGCATCTAGCCAACACCAAGCACACCCATATTATCACGCCACTTATGTCTGGACACCAGCAGCTTGCATCCTATAAGACTAATTGGCAGAGCAGGGAGTCTTTGGCACCCTTCTCCACCATGGTTTTTAACTGTTTGCACGTCCTAGAATCACGCAAACGGTTACATAAGCAAAGCCAACCAAGGGATCCAGGGTATGTTTCTTGTATTCCTGGGACATACATACACCGCCCGGGGGCCCCTATACTTGTGGGGCCCTCGGGCAACTGCCTAGTGTGCCCAATGGAAAAGATGGCCGTGTCAGGCGCCTTTGGTGTCCCTTATTTCACACACTCACCGCAGCCTCGGTAGCAGGTCCTACTAGTTTGCTACAATGTATCAGTGCAGGAGGACGTCTGGACTGGATACAGTAACGACTCATAGATCTGGATGTGTTTCCAGCATTATACCATCATTGAAAGCAAGCAGAGGTTTTGAAGTTGTGAATGGTCCCAGCAGAAGCTAGCTAGCCGTGTCAAAGCCAGGCTTTTTATGCTAATCAGAGCTTCAACACCTAAAGGGGTTTTGCCATGAAGTGAGTTCCTTACCTGTTATCTGCTCAGTAGAGAATATAAGCAAAGCATGCTGAGTCATGAACGGCTGCAGGGGTGAGAGGGAGGGGGTGAGCAGAGAGCGAGGAAGCAGGGAGTTTAATAATAATAACATTATTATCTATACAGCAGACAGACTCATACACTGCACTTTCTCCCCAGCCCCCTGCAAGCTCCTTCATGTTCCCTGTCATCAGATAAGAAGTGCAAACACGCAAGCGCGGCCAGATCAGCTCCTGTCCCAGCTCCTGTTGTGTCTAATTTGTAAACTGTCAGGAAACTAAGGGCATGTAAAGATAGCTTTAGCTCTAAGAGGCTTCACTTTATGTAATGACATATATTTAAATAAAAGTGATTAAAATACCCATTATGAGGAACCCATCGTCAACATTACATCGTGCAAAACCCCTTTAAAAACCCTTATTACGACCTTGGGCGATCATACGTCCCAGGGCCGCTAAGGTGCTATGCAGGGGGATCGCTCCGCGCCCCCCCCACCCCACCCCCGCACAGCCGCCGGGTGTTTAGCGGCAAATCGCCGCTAACACCCTTCAGTTAAAGCGCCGGTGGGTGCTCCCCGCCCGCTGGCGCTGTTTTACTCATCAGGCACCGCTGCAAAGATGGCCAGCAGATCTGAATTAACTGCGATTCGGTGCCATGCTCACCGATTGTTACGGTTATCAGCATCAGCGTCAGCTTAGTCAGCGCCGATCCGTTACCGGGCAATGTGTAGGGAGCCTAGGGAAGGCTTCCCGTCACTTACCCCTGGCCGGTTTGCCCCACTTCACGTCCGCAACAGGAAGTGGGGAAAGCCGCCTCGTTTGTACACCCTAATGGCATTGCTATGGCAATGCATTAGGTTTTTTATTAACACAATCCGCGGCCACCTAGTGGTCAAGTACCACAGGTGGGCCTCAATGTTACAAGGTAAAAAAATAAATAAATAAAGTTTTAAAGTAAAAAAAAAAAAAGAATTAAAAGTTCAAATCACCCCCCCTTTCCCTTTTTTTAAACAAATAAAACTTTAAAAAATAATAAAAAAGTTACACATATTTGGTACCCGCCCGCTTCCAAAAAACCCCGATCTATAAAAATATAAAAATCATTTTTTCCCGTACGCTGAACACCGTAAAAAAAAAAAAATTCCAAACCCAAAGATTTGCGTTTTTTGGTAAATTTTAAACGTCACCAAAAAAAGGAATAAAATTAAATCAAAAAAGTCGCATGCTTTTCCAAACGCAAGCATAAAAAGTGCCTTTCAGGCCCCGCAAAAAAATGCCCCCTTCACTAAAGTCCGAAAGGTATTATAAAAAAAAGTTATTGGTCGAAACAAAAGGGCGGCCGTGGCGCAAATTAAAAAATAGAAAATTTTTGGTTTTTTTTTTACGGTCCCGGAAAAAATAAGGGAAACCCCCTACTTGTTTGGTTTTGGGCCGGATGCATAAAAACCCCTGAAAAAAATACAGATAACGCTTTTAATTTTTTCCCCAAGATTGAACCCCAAAAAGGGAAAAACCCTTTCCGAAAAACATGGCAAAAATACTTTTTTTTTTTCACAAGTTGTCCATTTGGGAATTTTTTTTTGGGGGGTTTCCCCCAGTATTTTTCTATATATAGTGAAAAAACACCTTTTAAGAAAGAAAAACATCTTGTCCCCAAAATAAAACCCTCGTTGCCCTTTTATGGGGGGAAAAAAATAAAGAATTTAAAGGGTTTTCCCAGAAGGCGAGGGGGGGAAAAAACAACGTGTCACCCAAAAAAAACCCCCGGGGCCCCTTAAGGGGGGTTTTAACTGTCAGAATGACCAAACATAGACATTCTTTATACTTTATTCTTCACTCCATTTAAGTGTGCGGTTTCTAAGCTGTGTGGTCAGCAATACAAGAACTTATCTGTGGCCGTCCATACATGGGAGGGGGTCCTAAGAGTAGTTGAGAAGAAGGTATAATATCAGCTCTGAGCATTGTGGGGGGAGCAGCTCTGAACCACTGAGCAGTAAAGCAGGGATCACAAAAGGTCACTCACGGTGGAACAGAAATAGACCAATAGTAACGTATAGTATAACAGGTGCCCTCACACTGAGATATAGGAAGCCTTTTGGCTATATATTTATATCTGTATACAGTTCAGAGACATAAGACATGAATCTCTATATCACATTAATAAGACACATTAATCCTTATCACTTCCATCCTATTACAGAGACCTGACACAGGATAGCACTGTCTCCTATTAGGGGGCTTGCTCTATGGTACAAATGAAAGCAAAGTTTTGGTGCACTTTTTGGCGCAGGGCATCGCACACAAAGCCACGCCCCTTTTTTGTGTAGCCACACCCTTTTTAAACCACATTTTGTCAGAAATGTCTAGAAACTGTCATATAATAAAGAACAAACGCCAGGATTTTGATGCAAAATGTGCCAGAATTCTTGCCTTAATGGGCAGACTGGGTCCTCAATACGTTTTTGCAACAGGTAAAACATATTGCTTCAAACGCATCCAAAAACAGATCGCAAAGTGTGCAATGCCTTCGGATGAGTTCTCTGGACTGCAGAGACGTAGCCCTATTGTTTCTATTGGCTTTTCAATGCATAAAATAGATCAAGAGTTGACGTCACTTCTGTGAACGCATCCGTTTTACACAACGCTGAACGGCGTCAATTAGGAAACAAAATGATTTCTATTCCCCAAATGCAGAATAATTAGAGGGAGAATTTTTAAGACATTTTTATAACTTTCTGCAAAGTCAGCAGTTTCCATACACTGGGATGACTCCGCCTTTACACAATCTGGGACCCGCCCATATGATGAGGTCAGGTCTGTGGAAGCTTTGATAGGTTTATTGGCAACTCTGATTAATTAGAGACACAGCTGTGGATATATTTATAGCACACCAGAAATACACTCTTCTGTGTGAAAACATCATGGGAAATTTAAAGAAACAGCCAAGATATCAGGAAGAGAATTGTGGACTTGCACAAATCTGGATCATCCTTGGGTGCAGATACCTGAAGTTGCCTCATTCATCTGTACAAACAATTATACGCAAGTACAAACAAGATGGGAATGTCCAGACATCATACCGCTCAGGAAGGAGACAGGTTCTGTGTCTCAGAGATAAACGTGCTTTGGTCGGTCATGTGCATATCAACCCAAGAACAAAAGCAAAAGACCTTATGAAGATGCTGGCGGAAGCGGTAAGATTGTGTCATTATCCACATTGAAACGAGTCCTGTATAACATGGGTTTGAAAGGCCGCTCTGCCAGGAAGAAGCCATTACTCCAAAAGAAGCATATAAAAGCCAGATTCATGTTTGCAAATGCACAGGAACAAAGACCTACATTTCTGGAGACGTCCTGTGGTCTGACGAAGCTAAAACTGAACTGTTTGGCTATAATGACCATCGTTAAAAAAAAAGAAGAAGCTTGGAAGCCTAAGAACACCATCCCAACTGTGAGACACGGGGGCAATAGCATCATGTTGTGGGGTTGTTTTGCTGCAGGAGGGACTGGTGCACTTCACACAATAGATGGCCTCATGAGGAGAGAAGATTATGTGGCAATACTGAAGCAACATCTCAGGACATCAGCCAGGAAGTTACAGCTTGGGGGGAAATGGGTCTTCCAAATGGACAATGACCCAAAGCTACTGCCAGACTGGTGACAAAGTGGCTTAAGGAGAACCAAGTCACAAAGCCCTGATCTCAATCCTATTGAAAATGCATGGGCAAAGCTGAAAAGGCCGGAGCGAGCAAGAGACCCCCAAACATGGCTCAGTGAGGAAGAGACCCCCAAACATGGCTCAGTGACACCAGTTCTATAAGGAGGAAGGGGACAAAATTCCTACCAACTATTGTGAGAAGCTTGTGGAAGGATCCAAAACTTTTGACCCAAGTCCTACAGTTTAAGGTCAAAGCCACCAAATACTAATGACATGGAGGAAAATTTTGACTTTACAGAAAAATAAAAAATGCCCTTTAAAAAATTTTCCCCCTCATTTTCTGCATTTGGCAAATAGAAATAATTTTGGTTCCTAAATACCTAAAAAAGGGGGGGGTTTATTCTGATTTCATGTCGAGAGAAAAACCTGCAATGGGCTTTATTTAAGGAGGGAAACCCCGCAGATGGGGGTTTATGTAGAGGGGAGGGGAAACCTGCAGATGGGGCTTTATAAAAAGGGGAGGAGAAACCTGCAGATGGGCTTTTTTAGAGGGAAGGGGAGAAACCTGCAGATGGGGCTTTTTAGAGGGGGGGGGGAAACCTGCAAAGGGGGGTTTATAAGAGGGAGGAGAAACCGCAGATGGGGCTTTATATAAGGGAGGGAGAAACCTGCAAGGGGGTTTAATTTTGAAAGGGAGAAACCCTGCAGAGGGGCTTTATATAGAGGGGGGAGAAACCTGCAGTGGGCTTTATTAGAGGAGGGAGAAACCTCAGATGGGGCTTTATATAGAGGGAGGGGAAAAATTAATGGGGCTTTAAATTTTGAGGGGAGGGGGAAAACCCGCAGATGGGGCTTTATATAAAAGGGGGGGAAAAACCTGAGTGGGGCTTTAAAGAGGGAGGGAGAAACTGCAGATGGGGCTTTTATAGAGGGGAGGGAGAAACTGCGATGGGCTTTATATGAGGGGAGGGGAAACCTGCAGATTGGGGCTTTTATATAGAGGGAGGGGAGAAACCTGCAGATGGGGCTTTATATATAGAGGGTGGGGAAAACCTGCAGTGGGGGTTTTATAGAGGGGGGGGAGAAACCTGCAGATGGGGCTTTATATAGAGGGAGGGAGAAACCTGCAGATGGGGCTTTATATAGAGGGAGGGAGAAACCTGCAGATGGGGCTTTAAATAGAGGGGGGACGAAAACAGCAGATGGGGCGTTATATAGAGGGAGGGGGAGAAACCTGCAGATTGGGGCTTTATATAGAGGGAGGGAGAAACCTGCAGATGGGGCTTTATATAGAGGGAGGGAGAAAACCTGCAGAGGGGGCTTTATATAGGGGAGGGGAAACCTGCGATGGGGCTTTATATAGAGGGGAGGGAGAAACCTGCAGATGGGGCTTTATATAGAGAGGGGGGGAAACCTGCAGATGGGGCTTTATATAGCGGGGAGGGAGAAACCTGCAGATGGGGCTTTATATAGAGGGAGGGAGAAACCTGCAGATGGGGCTTTATATAGAGGGAGGGAAAACCTGCAGATGGGGCTTTATATAGAGGGAGGGAGAAACCTGCAGATGGGGCTTTATATAGAGGGAGGGAGAAACCTGCAGATGGGGCTTTAATATAGAGGGAGGGAGAAACCTGCAGATGGGGTTTTTTATAGAGGGAGGGAGAAACCTGCAGATGGGGCTTTATATAGAGGGGAGGGGAAACCTGCAGATGGGGCTTTATATAGAGGGGAGGGAGAAACCTGCAGATGGGCTTTATATAGAGAGGAGGGAGAAACCTGCAGATGGGGCTTTATATAGAGGGGGGAGAAACCTGCAGATGGGGCTTTATATAGAGGGAGGAGAAACCTGCAGATGGGCTTTATATTGCGGGTGGGAGAAACCTGCAGATGGGGGTTTATATAGAGGGGAGGGAGAAACCTGCAGATGGGGCTTTTTATAGAGGGAAGGGCGAAACCTGCAGATGGGGCTTTATATAGAGGGGATGGAAACTTCTGGTTTACACTGTAAACCCGTTTTGCGATCCATTTTTCGGTGCGTAAAATGTACCCAGAAACATATTTAACTAACGCCGTGTGAACATACCCCAACACTAAGACACACAGCAACAATCACAGCCCAGAACAAACAATCAGAGCTCAGCTTTCATGTCTTGTACTGATCTTGGAAAATGAAAGCTGAGCTGTGATTGGTCACTATAAGTTCTGATTGGTTGCTATGGGTTCTGATTGGTTGCTATGAGCTCTGATTGGTTGCTAGGAGCTCTGATTGGTTGCTCTGGGCTCTGATTGGTTGCTCAGGGCAACGAGGACAGTCTTACTAGTAGATACTTTTCATGATTTAGCTACACAGGGTCCATAGAGAAGCCGCAGCAGGAGCGACACAGGGTCCATAGAGAAGCCGCAGCGGGAGCGACGCAGGGTCCATAGAGAAGCCGCAGCGGGAGCGATTCAGGGTCCATAGAGAAGCCGCAGCGGGAGCGATTCAGGGTCCATAGAGAAGCTGCAGCGGGAGCGACGCAGGGTCCATAGAGAAGCCGCAGCGGGAGTGACGCAGGGTCCATAGAGAAGCCGCAGCGGGAGTGACGCAGGGTCCATAGAGAAGCCGCAGCGGGAGCGACGCCGGGTCCATAGAGAAGCCGCAGCGGGAGCGAAGCAGGGTCCATAGAGAAGCCGCAGCGGGACCCACGCGGGTCATAAGAAGCCGCAGCGGGCGACGCGGCGATAGAGAATCCGCAGCGGGAGCACCAGGCCAAAGAGCGCGTGGGCGACGCAAGTCCATAGAGAAGCCGCGCGGGAGTGACCAGGGTCCTAGAAAGCCGCAGCGGAGTGACCAGGTCCATAGAGAAGCCGCAGCTGGAGCGATGAGGTCCATAGAGAACCGCAGCGGGAGCGACGCCGGTCTAGAGAAGCCGCAGCGGGAGCGACGCGGGCCATAGAGAACGACGGAGCACGCAGGGTCCAAGAGAAGCCCGCGGAGCACCTGTCCATAAAAGCCCAGCGGACCACCAGGTCCATAGAGAACCGCAGCGGGAGCGATGCAGGGTAATAGAGAACCGAGGGAGCGACGCGGGTCCATAGAAACCGCAGCGGGAGCGCGCCGGGTGATAGAGAAGCCGCAGCGGAGTGTCCGGTCCAAGGAAGCCCAGCGGGAGCGAGCCGTCGATAGAGAGCCCAGCGGGGCGACCGGGTCGATGAGAAGCCGCAGCGGGAGCGACGCAGGTCCATAGAGAAGCCCACGGACCACGCAGGGTCCATAAGAAGCCGAGCAGGCACGCCGGTCGATAGAGAAGCGCAGCGGAGGCGCAGGGTCATAAGAACGCAGCGGGAGTGACGCGGTCCAAGAGAGGCAGCGGAGCGACGCAGGGTCATAGAGAACCGCAGCGGGAGTGACGCGGGTCCATAAACCGAGGGGAGTGACGAGGTCATAGAGAACCGCAGCGGGGCGACCCCGGGTCGTAGAAAAGCCGCAGGGGAGCGATGCAGGGTCCATAGAGAACCGCAGCGGGAGCGATGCAGGTCATAGAACCGCAGGGGAGCGACGCGGGTGATAGAGAAGCCGCAGCGGACGACGCAGGGTCCATAGAGAGCCCAGGGGGGACCCCCCCCAAAAAAAAAGAGGGAGACGCAGGGTCATAAGAGGGGGAGATGCAGGGCAATAAGAAGCCCGGGACGCGCAGGGCCATAGAGAGCGACGGAGGAGGGGCTAAAAGCGGATACCCCGGCTTTAACCCACGGGGGCCCCGGTCAAGAGCCAACCACCAGGTCCTAAAAGCCCAGCGGACCACGCAGGGTCCATAAGAAGCCGCAAACACGCCGGGGATGAAGCCCACAGCGGACCAAAGGTCATAGAAAGCCGCAGCGGGAGTGCGCAGGGTCCATAGAGAGGCAGGGGACGCCGGGTCATAGGACGGGGGAGAGCAGGCCAAGGGCCAGGGACCGAGGTCTAGAGAAGCCGGGAGACCAGGGTCCAAAGAAGCCGAGCGGGAGCGACAGGTCATAGAGAACCCAGCGGAGCGACCGGGTCATAGAAACCGCAGCGGAGCGAGCGGTCAAGAGAAGCCGCACGGAGCGCAGGGCCATAAGAACGCAGCGGGAGCGAGCAGGTCCAAGAGAAGCCGCCGGGGGGCGGCAGGTCATAGAGAAGCCAGCGGAGGACGCGGGTCATAGAAAGCGCAGCGGGAGCCGCCGGGGTAGAAACCGCAGCGGGGCGAGCAGGGTCCATAGAAAGCCCAGGGAGCACGCAGGTCCAGAGAAGCCGAGCGGAGGACGCGGTTCTAGAGAGCCGCAGGGGAGACGCAGGGTCCATAGAGAACCGCAGGGACGACAGGTCCATGAGAAGCCCGGGGGCGACGCGGTCAGAAAACCGCAGCGGGAGACCGGGGCCCATGGACCAGGGGAGCGAGCAGGTCCATAGAGAAGCGCAGCGGACGCGCTGGCATAGAAAAACCGCAGCGAGCACGCAGGGTTCCATAAGAGCCCAGGGGCGAGCAGGGTCATAGAGAACCGCAGCGGAGCGAGCGGCCAAGAGAAGCCGCACGGGAACGCGGTCATAGAAGCCGCAGCGGGAGGACCCGGGTCATAGAGAAGCCCAGCGGGAGCGACGGGGTCTAGGAGCCGCAGGGGAGCGACGCGGCGAAGAGAAGCCGCAGCGGAGGCGCGGTCCAAGAGAAGCCGCAGCGGGAGCCGCGGGTCATAGAAAGCCCAGCGGAGCGACGCCGGGTCGAAGAGAAGCCGCACGGAACGACGCATGGTCCATAGAGAACCGCAGCGGGGCCGCAGGGCCATAGAGAAGCCGCATCGGGAGCGACGCAGGGTCCATAGAGAAGCCGCAGCGGGAGCGAAGCAGGGTCCATAGAGAAGCCGCAGCGGGAGCGACGCAGGGTCCATAGAGAAGCCGCAGCGGGAGCGACGCCGGGTCGATAGAGAAGCCGCAGCGGGAGCGACGCAGGGTCCATAGAGAAGCCGCAGCGGGAGCGACGCAGGGTCCATAGAGAAGCCGCAGCGGGAGTGACGCAGGGTCCATAGAGAAGCCGCAGCGGGAGCGACGCCGGGTCGATAGAGAAGCCGCAGCGGGAGCGACGCAGGGTCCATAGAGAAGCCGCAGCGGGAGCGATGCAGGGTCCATAGAAAAGGGCCGCAGCGGGAGCGACGCCGGTGTCGATAGAGAACCGCAGTGGGAGCGACGCAAGGTCCATAGAAAAAGCCGCAGCGGGAGCGACGCAGGGTCCATAGAGAAGCCGCAGCGGGAGCGATGCAGGGTCCATAGAGAAGCCGCAGCAGGAGCGACGCCGGGTCCATAGAGAAGCCGCAGCGGGAGCGACGCCGGGTCCATAGAGAAGCCGCAGCCGGAGCTACTCAGGGACCATAGAGAAGCCGCAGCGGGAGCGACGCAGGGTCCATAAAAGAAGCCGCAGCGGGAGCGACGCAGGGTCCATAGTGAAGCCGCTTCGGGAGCGACGCAGGGTCCATAGAGAAGCCGCAGCGGGAGTGACGCAGGGTCCATAGAGAAGCCGCAGCGGGAGCGATGCAGGGTCCATAGAGAAGCCGCAGCGGGAGCGAAGCCGGGTCCATAGAGACGCAGCAGCGGGAGCGACGCAGGGTCCATAGAGAAACTGAAGGGGGAACGACACAGGGTCCATAGAGAAGCCACAGCGGGAGCGAGGGCAGGGCCCCATAGAGAAGCCGCAGCGGGAGCGACACAGGGTCCATAGAAAGCCGCAAGTGGAGCGACGCAGGGTCCATAGAAGAAGCCGCAGTGGGACGAGCAGGTCCATAGAAAGCTGCACGGGAGCGAGCGGGGGTCCATAGAAAAAAGAAGGGGAACTGAACCCCAAAAAAAAAAAAAAAAAAAAAAAAAAAAAAAA
>JAODAL010054855.1:0-24357 GCA_025379985.1 Phyllomedusa bahiana | reverse complement strand
CCGCATTCAAAAATGCGGCAGTAAACAAAAGTGTAAAACCCACCCTTTAAAAAAACCTAAGTAAGGCCTTGGTCACATG
Source organism: Phyllomedusa bahiana (assembly GCA_025379985.1). NCBI lineage: Eukaryota > Metazoa > Chordata > Amphibia > Anura > Hylidae > Phyllomedusa > Phyllomedusa bahiana. The sequence continues at coordinate 24,278 of JAODAL010054855.1, read as the reverse complement.
ACCATTTCCTGGTCTGTATTTTTGCATCTGTATTTGTCAGCCAAAACCGAGAGTGGATTCGGAAACATGGTAAAGGTGCAGATTTTCCCATTGTACTTATCCACTATGTCATTTTCATGTCTGGCTGTGGCTTAAAATACTGATGCAAAGTATTGACCAGAATACTGCAAAGTTAAAGCAGCCCAACTACACAAGATAAGGAATAAAGGAGCAGCTTCTGATACACATACAAGTAAATGACTAACATTTACAATTATTATAATTTATTGAGCATAGTCTAACCTTTCCAGTTACCATTCATTGTAATTGTAAGCAGCAGTAGTGCTTTCTAAGTTATAATTCACTATGAAGCCCACTGAATAAACAGCCAGTAGATATATACAGCTCTGAAAAAAATTAAGCGACCACTGCAAAATGTTCAGTTTCTCTGATTCTTCTCTTCAACAGTAAATTTTTGGAGAAAAATGTACATTGTTATTTTATCATATAAACTACTGACAACGTGTCTCCAAAATTCAAAGAAAATTTTTTTTATTTATTTGCAGTAAATGAGAAATCTTCAAAATAATAAAAAAGAAGCAGTGCTGTCAGACCTCAAATAATGCAAAGAAAACATGTTCAAATTTCTTTAGAAACAATAAGACTAGTGGTTTAAGTCAAGAGTTCAGAAATCAATTTTTTTTTGGTGGAATAACCATGATTTTTTCATTTAAATTCCTTTTGGCCTATTTCCTAGCACTTTTTTTGCCATTCCAGCTTGTCTGTTGAAAGGGATTGTGAAGACCAAAAGCAGTGTTTTTTTATACTTTCCTTCCTTAAAAAAAGATTTGGTTCAGGTGATCACCTAATCAGAAGCACATTAAGTAGAATGGGGGTGGACTTTGGTTGGAATTCAACTGACATGGAATGGAATGGCTGTCAGACATGTAGAGATGCTGATTTTTAGAAAACTGTGGTCTCTTAATTTTTTCCAGAGCTGTAAATATATATTTACAAAGTTGTGTATATATACACACTAAAATAAATGATGAAGAGTGTATTCTATTGCTCATAGACTGCAAATTATCATTGTACTTGGGCAGTTTGTACACTGATCCAAAAATATTCAATAATTTATCATTTATCCCTCAAATTGTTACTTCTTTTATTAGTTAAAATCAGTTTTGTCATAATTGTAACTAATTTCATGGTTCAAAGGCCACTATTTTGCATTTAAGAATTTTAAGAATCTCAGCTGATAAAGTTAGTAGAAATATGGTAATTTTTACTGCTCAATTGTTCAAATGAAGAGTATAGTTATACATGCATTCATTCACACTCAAAAGAATGAGAGATTTAGAGTAGTGAGTGATAGTAGATAGTTGAGAAATACAGAGCATCTTCAGTAAGGCCCCATTCATATCTAGTTTGTGGAATCTGTTGGGATACAAAAATATATCTTGATGGATATGGCAGCAGTCATGATGGGCCCATCAACTTCAATTGGACTAACTGGACTACATTTGCCCTGTTTATTGAACGTACACCTTTTTTGCATTGGACACAAACGCGTGGTCTACCATACTTTTGTGGCCAATGCAAAAATGGTTTACCTTTGCTGTCAGGGAAAATGTAGTCAAATCCATTGGGATACATTTTTGCGGTATCCCGACAGATACCACAAACGGGATCCAAAAACAAGATGTGGATGGGGCCCTAGAAGGAGAAGCATAACCTGTTGAAAATGTCAGATATCAATGCACAGAAATGCTACAAATTTAAAATAAATAATAGTTCACTAGGACAGAGTCTGTTGTAAAGTATGCAGACTCCCTTTTCTGTAAGGGAGTGTTTACATAGTGTTTTGCTCAATGTCTGTGGTAGCTATCAGGATACTATGAAAAAAGGTTCCTCCAACAGATAAGGTTACCTAGATGCTGTGAAATCTAAAGAGTCAACGTGGTCCCATTTGGTCTACCCTGCTTTTGCATCCCGTACATGAAGCATATATCGCTGGGAAATAAAGCAGATGGGACTACTTTTGCTCTGTTGATTTCTCATTTTTAAAGTACCCCTATAGATGCCACAGACTTAGAGCATAAATAACAACATGTCCCTAATTGCCCCTAATTGACACCTCACATATAGTGTTTTTTAAATCAAAAAAATTAAAACTATTGCATGGTCCATGCTGTGTTTTAGAGTAAAAACAAAAAACATGGGCCCAAGAAAATTCACTAAAAATAAACATAAATGCGACAAACAAAATTGCACCTAATATTGTACTCTTAGTTTTCAGCTAACATCTGGCACCAACACCAGGCAAAAAATAAAATGCTGGGAAGTTGTCTCTACACTCAAGTTCAAAAATCACATCTCAGACCTTTGTTAAGGAGGATGTTATATTAGAGCAACACGCTTTGTCTATAGGATTCTTACAGAAATCATAGTGTGGGCTCTTGCCCAGTATCCGTTACTACCCATTTAGGTGGAGTCACCATCACCATGTATTATGGTTGCCCTCCCACAGCTTCTTCTGGCTATAAAATCAACAATATAATCATAGCAGATAGAACAACTCTCAGCTACCATCAAACAAACATCACAGATGCCATAATTTGAGATTCATTTGGTAGTCCCAAACATATAGCTTTTAATATTAAAGGGATTTTCCAGGATCTTTAAAAAAAAAAAAAAAACCCTTCTTACCACCTTTCACTGTGCTAAAATAGAAAGTCATCGATCCAGCGCTGCCAGAGCTCCAGTGTTTCCCCGGCTCACGTTCATGAAACACATGGTGCTGCCACCAATCTCTGGCCTCATCAGTCACATGTCTGCATGTACAGAGATCAGAGATTGGCTGCAGCATCATGTGATCCATGAACATGACATCAGCCGTGAGCGATTGGAGAGGGGGGGGACTCTGAATCATTAGAACAGTGATAGAAGAGGTAAGTATGGGTTAATTTTCTATTTGAAAATACTGGAAGGTGGAAGAGAGGTTTCTTAAAAGTCTTGAGAAACTCTCTTAATAAATAATATAGTCTCTATCTATTGATCTGGATAGTTAGTGTCACGGCACACGTTGTTGCCGTGGAGGAGCAAGGCGCTACAGGGGTTAATCCCTCTAGCCGGTCGACACACCCAGGGAGAAGTCTGGCTGAGGAGCATAGGATTGACAGCCCAGCTTTGAATCAGGTCAGAGGGTGTGTTGCTCAGGCCAATAGAGAGGCCCGGAGGCCACACCAATCAGCTGCAGGGGCGGTGTCCGGGCACCTCATTGAAACCTGCTCAGTATGGTCAGCCTTTCCCTGTGAAAGGTTATCCCTTGCTTTTCCCCTTGTTTTCTTGTGCGTTATTTACTCTGGCTTATCTAACTTCGGCTTGCTTCTTGACCACGTTCTTGTCCTCCGATTCTGTACCACGTTACTGTCCGTGTTTTGACCCTCGGCTAGTCTCTCTTTATTCTTCTGCTTTCCGATTCTTTTCTGTTACATTCCCGACCGTTACCAACCCGGACTGTTTGACTCTGCTTTCCCCTGACAGCCCTGCACTTAGTAGCATTGGACTTGTCGTCCAGTTGTGGTCTGCCTTCTAGGGCAGCATGCCAAGAAGGCAGGGACAGTGGGCTGGGTGGCAGTCAGGGCCCACTGCACCTCCTCTGACGTGACAGTTAGATAGATAAATATACTCTTATGCAAAATCAGACACAAAAATATCCAAAAGGCCAAAACTCTGCAAAAAGAGTGTCTTCAACACACCAAATTGTCTAATTTCTTATTGGGGTCTTCACCAGAGGTTGGATGGTAGAAGTGGACATTCTCCAAGGCTCTGCTCTGTAGATTTCAAGGTGAAAACATACATTCAATATTCTAAGCTAGTCTTTATGTTTATATCTGTCTCTTATTACTGTCCTTTGGTATTGCAGCTGACGTGAAAAGGGCGACCCCACAATAAACGCCCTTGTGAAGCCCTAAACAAAAACCCTATATTTTAACATGGCTCAAACATGTTTCATGCAATAATCATTTGGAATGATCAGTGGGACAAACACTATGAGGGACTTATCAAATAAAGTAGGAAAAATACCAATAGGTTATAATAAAAGGTGCGTTTCATGTCTAATGTATTGTAGAGCATAGATTTATGATAAGACTCGTATGCTGTTTGTCCCGCTGATCATTCCAGATAATTACTGGATGAAACATGTTTGAGCTATGTTACAATATAGGGTTTTTCTTGCCAATAATTCATTGGGGGACACAGTACCTTGGGTATAGGCCCTTGCCTTCGGAGGCAGACACTAGGCGGATCAAACATGTTAGACCCGCATTGACGGCCTAACCCCTGCTGCTGACGCCAGGCTAAATCAGTTTTCAGCCTAGTTCTGTAGGGCAACGCTCTCTGCAATTTGTTATTTTTCTTTCCCTTTTTCAGAAGGTGATTGAGCACACACGGCTCTCACCTGTTGAAGGTGATTGAGCACCCGGGCTCTCACCTGGGGGGGTGATGTGCACCCCCTCCTCACCCTTGGAAGGTGATCAAGCCCCTGGATCTCACCTATCAGGGGGCCTCAACGGTTTTTTAACCGTGACACTGTCCCCCCATTAGGCGTCAGGAACCCAGTCATTTTCCTTATCTGGCTGGTCTTCTCCTCCCCGGGTTTCCACCGTCCCCACCTGCTGCCTCCGCGGCCTTTTTTAATGATTCGGTAGCCTCACCTCTGGGTGTAAGTACCGAAGGGGTGATTCCCGGACCCCGAAGACGTCGGTGAGGTGAGTACCCCGACTTCCTCTGTCTTGGGGGTGGTCGGGGTTTTTTTAATACTTTCTTCCTGGGCCGCAGGAATTCCGTTTTCCTGTTGTCCCCCAGCGTTTCAAGTGGAGTGCTGGGCACCAAGAGGGAGCGCCCTTGGGGGGAGGTTTTTTCCCCCAGGCGCAGCACCCGCACGCTGGCGCAGACTAGTCCCCGAGGTTGAGCTCCAGCTGGGGCTTCTTGTCCCCCGCTGTCGCCCTCGGGCCCGGGGCCCTGTTCCCCTAGTGGGGTACAGGAGTCCTGGGCGGCACCTCCCCCGCTCCGTTCCCGTATGCCGCGGGGCGCAGCCGCTATGTGCGGGAGGGGACTTGCATTTCCAGCGCGTAGGGTTTTTTGGGGGGGGCGCAGGGGAGTTTTTCTCATGCTGCCCCGCCCACCCTGTTCCCCGCCCTCCATGTTGGAACGCGGCGGGGCGTTCAGGTAACTTTGCGGTTCCGCGGCATTTTCGCTGTGGTGCCGCATCTTCAGTGGTTATCCCTGACGGGGAGGGGGCAGGGCAGGTCTCCCCAGGGGCTGCGGGGTCCCACACCCCCGCTGTAGCAGCATTCCGGCCACGCCGCGGCCGCGAGTCCAACTTTATTCCAAACGGGTCCGAGCCCCTCCCAGGATGGGGCGGGACCTCCAGCAGCCCGGGCCTGTGTCGGGGGCGGAGCCTAAACGCAGTTTTTCCGGCGTTCGGTGTTATGATGGCGTTCTGATGGCGTGCTGCTCTCCTGGCTACCGAGGAGGACACAGCATCTGGAGATGGGAAGTTGGCCTCCTGTGGGCCATCCATCCTTGCCCCCACGCACATTGCAGCGTTGTCCGTTTTTAAGCATAAGGGGTTAAAAGCCGCCCGCACCCAAAACAGTGGCGACTGGTGTCGCCTGCGCCCACTGACACAGAAAATTCTGGTTGGCTAGCCCCAGTGCACCTTGTGCCGTTGCGCAGCTCTTCTGCTGGCCACCACTGGGCCCGATGAACCCCCTGCCGGGGGTCGGTGGCCCCATAATGAGCCATGTCATCTCGTTCACTAGCAGTGGGCTAGTGTTCAGGGTGCCCCAGGTTATGGCTTCGCCATAGAGCGCATGCTGTCGCTGCCCAGTCTCGCACCTTCCAGGGTCCAGCGCCCGGTGCAGCCTGTACGGAGTGTTAGCGTATGAGTGTTAGAGCTCTCTCTGCCTCGTTATCATCTGAGCTCTCTCCCATCAGACAGTGGTCGGAGATAGAGGCTCCATGCCTGGATACGGCTTCTTAAAGTGGGGACGCCTCTGATTCTGACTCTGAGCCAGACAGAGATGTTGTTGCGGCAGCAGGTTCCCCCACGCCCCTTTTTCCGGGCTATTGGGGACGGATGTGAAAGCGCCAGGCCTGGATACGGCCTCTGTTGAAAATTCCCCTGTCCCTGGCTTTGGGCCAGACAGGGTTTTATGGTGTGACAGCAGCGGTCCAAGCCCTTTGCCGGGAAAGCTCCGGGCCTGGATAAAGGCCTCTGGGAGGGTCCCCTTTCTCTAGCTCTGGGCCAACAGGGTTTTATGGTTTTGACAGCAGCGGTCCAAGCCCTTAGCCGGGAAAGCTCTGGGGCCCGGATACGGGTCTGTTGGAGGCTCCCCTGTTCTCTGGGCTGGCCAGACATTTCTTATAGGGTGACAGCAGCGGTCAAAGCCCTTATCAGAGCTGTCAGAGACTCCCTTTATGTTAAGGTGAGGATGTCTCAGCCCCCCAGGAGAGTTCCCTTAAGGCGGCAGGGGACAGGTTTGGTTTCCTGCATGCCTGAAATTGAGAACTGTTGGCCAGGAAGTGGAAACATCCAGTCAGGCGTTTGTTTCCTGCCAGACGACTTAAGTCTCTTCACCTTTTCCTGGAGGATCAAGGTCATAGTGGTCGGTGGTCCCATCAGGGGACACCCCAGTCACCCGGCTCAAGTAGTGTATGGCCATCCCTGTCGCGGACGCAATAGTCCTTGATGACGGCACAGACAGGCGTCCTCGCGGGTTGTTGAAAGTCCGCCTTGGGGGCGGCTGGGGCAGCCCTGCGACCTGCGCTTGCTTCTCCGCAGTTCAGCTTGCATGGTCTGGTCGTTGCAGCAGCGGCTATCGGCTGGAAGCTTCCACAGGGAGTTGTGGAATCTTGCTTCCCAGTTCCCAGAGGTTCTGCGGTCCCAGTAAAGTCTCACTGGTGTCAACCCGTTTTACAGCTGCGTCGGCCAATGTAGTGGCCTTTCGCCGCTCCCTGGAGCTAGAACTTTTTGGCGGGAGTTTCAGCCGCCAAGGAGTTATTGGTTGCGCTTCCGCTCACTTGCGGTAAGCGTTTTTTTGGGAGGCCACAGAGGGTCGTATTATGCTCCCCCTTCAGGGCCAGCCGGTGCAGAAAGCAGAACGCGCAAGCGCCTTTTGCCCAACTAGCGCTTGGTCTGAGGAGCCGGCCCCCACCCGAGAATCAGTTTTGGGGTGGGGGCATTTCCTCCAGTTCCAGGGGATCTGGCAGGTTTAGGTCAGCGGTACCTGGTTTCGCAGGGTCGCCACCTCAGGATTCACTTTGTTTGGCTTCCCCAGCACGGTTGCAGCTGCCTCCGCGCCCGAAGCTCTGGCTCGGGCATCGATTTCCCTCTGGCCATCTGCACTCTCCTCCGGCGAGGAGGGATTATGCTGGACTCCGAGTCTGAGTGTTCTTTCAGAGGTCTTATTCAAATCCCTTTAGGGTTCACATGAAGGGCAGCTCACTAAGGCCATTGTCGGCCCTTCAGAGAGCTCAACTGGTATGCGTATGTGCCTGGTTTTCACTTGGAGCCGCTCTGGTCAGCGGTAGCCTCTCGGGAGCGGAAGAGTTTTTTCAGCTACAATGGGCATCAGGTTGTTTTTCGTCCCTATGTCCCAGGTCTATCAGCGGTTCCCGCGTGTTCACGGTAGGCTCTCGACATTTCTCTGTTCGGAGCTCTGCTGTTTGGATCGCAGCTGCACCAAGGGTCCTCATGTAGCTCTTGCCACCCCCTAATGACGATCTTCACATCAGGAGGTTGGTCCCACCCCAAATGCGCCTGCCGGGTCAGCATCAGGATCCCCTGGAGTTTGCAGTGTGCTTCGGCTGGATGGTTAATTGCCAGCAATCCCGGTCTGATTCCATCATTAGGGATGGAATTTCGATGGATGATTTATTCTCACTCAGGTTCCAGAGGGTTCTCTCCCGTCTGGAAGCTGCAGCACTTAGTCGACCCCCTATCTCTGAATCGCACCCGGCATATTCTTTAGAGTTGCATGCGAGGGTTCGTCTAATTGAGGACCGCCTCTGAGGCGTGGTCCTTTGTGCAGTTCCTTGCTTGCTCCCTGCAGCGGGCAATCCTGCCTCAGTGACATCGGTCTCCAATGTCCTTGGTCTCAGCGGTGCGCCTGCCACCCCAGGCTCGTCTCAGCCTGGGCTGATGGCTAGCCTTCCCAGTATTACATCAAGGGAGGTCATTTCTGTCCCCGCAATGGCTGGTCATCACCACAGACGCCAGCATTTCGGGGCGGGGCCCCGTTCCCGGCTCCCAGACGCGGAGTCTCTAGTCACTCGGGGAAGTCAGTCGTCAGTTCAATATGCTGGAACCCCAAACTATTTTGTCGAGAGCTCATGTGCCTCGAGTCCGAGAGGATACCAGCTATGCCCTTCACCTTAGGATTAGGGCCGCAGGTTGGGGTACGCGGACCAAACGGTCCCTGACCGTCTCCTTTGCGCCCAGGCCTTCTGTCGCAGGGCCCTCTGCTCCAACCCACTGTACCGCGGTTGCAGGTTCATGGCGGGGCTGTTGAGACTGCAACCCTAGATCCCCTGGTTTTGTCCGGTTCCATTATACGGACCATGTTTCAAACAAGCAGGCCTCAGTCCTGGGTCTGTTGTCCAGAAATTTCACTCTTTGGTATGCTCTACTCCAAGGGTGCCGTTTTTTCTGCAGTAAGGACGGGAGCTCTGACTCACCCTCTCCCACTTGAAAGGGCAGAGTTCTGTTCGCCTGAATCTGTGTAGCGCAAGCTGGCCCCCGCTCACAGGTTAAGGTTTCTATTGCAGGGGGTCATGCGTTTCGTAGGCCTATCGAACCGTGGGATGCAATGCTTGTTCGGGAAATCAGACAGTCTGCACCTTTCGGGTCTCCACGGGAAGTCTCCCTGTGTATACTTTTATGAAAGGTGGCCTTCTGGGTGGCCATCACTTCTAGCCACCAAGTGCCTGTACGGGCAGCTCTATCTGCAGGCCCCTGTTCTGGGGTCTGCGGAAGGAGAAGGATACTCTGTGTCTTGTTCCTTTATGTCTCCCTGGATGGGTTCATCGTTTCTTCATATTGATGAGCACATAGTTCTGCTCTCTTTTTTTTTTTTGCCCTCGTCCTCTCATCTTTGAGGATGATTGTTACGTTGGGTAGGCATGGTCAGAGCCGTTCGGTTATACCTCTCGGTTTCGGATCCTTTAGGTGCGCACAGCCCTCTTGGTCATTCCTGGGAGTCCTTGCAGGGGCTTGGCGTCCTCTAGGCCGTCGTTGCCAGCCGGATCTGGTCCATAGTTACACAGGTCACGGCTCGCTCCCCGCGAGCAGTTGGTGCCGCCTGGTTGGTTCGGATTCAAGCCTCGGCTTTTGCAGGTTTGCAAAGATGTCATCTGGGCTTCGGCCCATACTTCGCCTAAGTTCTACCCAACTCATGCCTTGGCCTCGGCTGCTGCAGGTCTCGGCCGTAAGGTACTTCAGGTAGCAGTGGGCTGATGCTTTTCACTGCTTATGAAGTTTTCTAGTTGCCCACCCTCTGGGACTGCTTTTGGACATCCCAAGGTGCTGTGTCCCCCAATGAATTATTGGCGAGAAAATGGGATTTTTGTACTTACCGTCCTCGATTTTGTCGGCAGGGAATTAGAGTTCTCTTTTGTTCCTCCTCTTGGCCACGGCTTTTGTACCAACTGATCAGCCTGGCGTCAGCAGGAGGTATATAGGCCGTCAGGGCGGGTCTAACATGTTTGATCCGCCTAGTGTCCGCCTCCGAAGGCAAGGGCCTATACCCAAGGTTTGTGTCCCCCAAGATTGGACTGGAGTAAATGGATTTTTCGGACGTACCAAAAATCCCATTTTATAAGTGCTTCACAGGGGCATTCTTGTAGGGGTTGAAGGGCTAGTAAAGCCCTGGAGAGGACCCTATTAAGATATTGGACCATTTAGTGAGTTCAATATCCTCTTTCTGCACCTTAAATATTTTTGTGGCTGGTTTGGCATTATAGTTTCTTTTTATATATTACTATTAAAAGTCGTGTTTTAGGAACTATCTAATGAATATGAAATTATATCATCTGTGATTTAATAGGTCATGCCAGGTATCAGTGCGATCTCTTGTATTAAGCTGATCTCCACCAGCCAATTAAATATAAAATATAGGTCTTAAACGATGGCAATATTTTGATTGTAAACAATTCCTTAATCTATAGCATCAATTTCAATGTATGAATTAATTTTAAGGACTTAATTAATTGATTACATTTTTTTTCTTTCAACCCAAGCTAAGGATGGTGATTACTGGAGGCTCCTTTTCTGGACTATTTACTTTTAAACGCCTAGCATGGGTTCCTTGCGTCTAAAAAATCCTGTTGTTTAGTTGCTACAAGGTGTATCTGGTAAAAATATTTCAGATATTATGTACTTAGCAATGCAGTATATATTTTTTTCTGTCAAATAACTTTATGACATTGCTCAGTATTTTCGTTTCCAACACTCTTAAGTGATAGTCCTTTTGTTTCTTACCTACTCTTTAGCTGAAAGTTGACCCTCACGGTAGTGGTACTCATCAAATGGATGATATAATGTATCCTTACATGTAATAAAAACTCCAATTATGCTATGAGTATTGATCCATTATATAGATATGATTATGATATATATATATTTATATGATCTAGTACATATATTATCTAATATAGTCGTATGATATATATATATATATTTATATATATTATATATATATATATATATAATATATATATATATATATATATATTGTGAAACGTTTTAGAAAATAGACTAAAACTACTGAAATATAACAAATCTGCATTACAACTGAAATGCTTTCCCTGCTGGATCCTATATCCAAGAAAGGAACCATTTTTCTAAGGGCAGGTTCACACAGTGTACAGCGGCACGCGTACTATGCGCGCCGCTATACACCTGCTGTTTTAGAAGTACTAAAGCACTCCACCCCTGCACCCTAGTCATCCTCCCTTTCTCTGTTGCGTAAGCCCCAGAAAGAAGTGCCATGACTGCCTATACCTGCTTATGGAGGACATTAAACTGCCTATACCTGCCTCAGGGGGACATTAAACTGCCTATGCCTGCCGCTGCATTTTCCAACCTAGGCTTATACTCGAGTCAATAAGTTTTCCCAGTTTTTTTTTGTGGCAAAATTAGTTGCCTTGGCTTATATTCGAGTCGACTTATACTTGAATATATACGGTATATCGAACAGTGAAATCATTAAAAATAACCCCCACAAAAATAGCACAATTAAGTTTTTCTTTTTTTCACATTCCACCCCACCTAGAATTGTTTTTTTTTCAGTTACCCAGTACATACTATGGTATGGTCAATGGCACATCTTGGCATACAAAAAACAAGCCCTCATGTGACTATGTAGACAGAAAAATAGAAAAGTTTTGGCTCTTGGAAGACGAAGAGTCAAAAACCGAACACAACCGAAGAAGAAATAGGTCGCGACAGGAAGAGGTTAATATAGATGATAAAATGCACAGATGTTAATGCTGCTCCAGGCCTTTAATTTATTTTTATTTTTTGGCTTTCATTGAATAACCATTCTAGTTGTATGTATTTTCCATAATGCTGTTATGTAGCTACTATATATTTACTTGAATTTATTTTCATGTTAAAACAGATTGATTTTGATCTTGAATCATTATCAGAGAGGAAGGAGGAAGAGAAAGAAGAGTTAATGGAAATGGTGGAAGATGATGTCCCAAACCTTGAATTTTTGAAGAAGACTTACCACTGATATAAATTAAATTCTATGTTGACTTGGTATGCAGTAATGTGGACTGTATATTTCTAGGAATGGGTGTATACAACAATGCATATATGTCCTTACATGCTTGTTATATAGACACATTCCTATAGATACTGGATAATGTGTAATTTTAAACTTTAAACCTCTGTTTACTTTGTTTCTGTGATAATCTGGATAGGGATCTGCACTCTTTATGTTTGATAGTCTTTCAGCTAGGGTTACCGTAGAACTTGGCACAAAACAATCTGTGAGTACATGGCACTGTTTGAGCAACAGTATAGAGTTTTCTACCTAATGTCAAGAGTAAAGCAGTGGAAGTTGAAATGCAATATTCTATGTTAAAGCCATGTGTTGTAGAATACATATTACTGTAGTTTACACAATAGTATATAGCACAGCTGTTGCCAAAAATATCTTGGCAGTATGTATGTAGAAATGATGTTGGCTACTCTGAGAGTGAGTCCTAAAAGAAGAAATAGAATATTTGCTATATTTCTTATCCTCAAGCTTATAATGTAATTTATTCCGTGGACAACTGTGATTTGCATATTGACGCTGCCTCCAAAAATGAACACCATCTTCATAGATAACATTGTAAATTAGCTACTAAACAACAACAAACATGTAAAGATCATTGATTGCTTCTCTTAGTGATGCCACATGGTGGCTTTCACACAAACGGTTGACGGCCACAGGATTTTGCAGGTAAATCACTTGTTTAGCCTCAAAAACAAGTGGCATTAAAAATCTATTTCAAAACCATGCCGATCAGCATGTGGACGGCTGATCCTTGTGGCCTCACCCTAAGCCTTCCATATTGCTGGATGAAATTGTAGGTTCATCATTTGTGCACAGTATTATACAGGGCAATGTAAAAGGTCTTTGTAGTTTACTATGTTTATCTACTTATAGGCATCACCTTTCTTTTACCCAATAACAAAAAGAAGAAAAAAATTCTGACATATTTAAAAGGGTTGTCTCACTACAAAGAATAGCTTTCAAAATGTAGGGAACACTAAATGAAGACGATTTCCAAATATATTGTGTTGTTCATCTTTTTTTTGTTAAGGAGATACAAGTGATTTTATCACCTTTTGTGCTCTCTCTGGTTCCCCAAGTGACCTACCTGTGTACTCTTTATCCCCTGCTGTTTGTTCTATCTGATAGCAGAGAGTGATGTCATCACACAGGTCTGGGCCAGCAGTGTGAAAGCTTGTGTGTTATGTTATCTTTCAGACAAAAGACTAATTACTGTTTACATTAGCTCAACAGCTTCTCTGGACCTCAGAGAAGGTAATTTATTTAATCTAGACTGATAAACAGAGAAGTCTGAATACATGGCGCTCATATGCTAATTACAGACAGCTTGACCAGGAAGCAGCATTATTTCATTCATGCATCCTATGAAACTTTGAGATGAGACAACCCCTTTAACTTCCCTTAGTGTTTCTTACTGAATCCAAACCACCCCATTATATGTGTGCAGTGGACTTCTATTCCTAACAGAGTTTACCAGAGGGTATGATAATGGAACAGAACATGCCCAGATAAGCAGGAATTCTGCCTACACTAAAAAACTGTAGTATGAAGCAGGCAAACAACAATACATTGATAAAGCATGTTGCAGAAATATTCTTCTAACATACATTCATGTATAGTGTTGGTCTGGGGTACATTCAGCCTTTATGGCGGTCCTCACATAAACTATAACACATGGTTATATTAAACTCACAGATTGGAAATATCCCCAAAAAAGTGATAGACCCCAGGAGCAGGTTATTTGAAAGTAAGGTTATCTAAGCTAAAATTCATGGGTTCTCTTGTGGCTGGTCCAGATCTTGGGCACGGTAGAGACTTGCTCAACCCTGTCTGTAGATCTATCTAATATTGCGTAAATAGTGAACCTACACTTTAAAAAAGAGGAAGGCTTGATAGAGAGTATAGGAAAAAAAAAATCAAGCTATAGTGTAAATAAGGCCTCATTCACATTTTGCAGAGAAATTATTATGTGGACTGCCAGATGTACTATAGTAGGGAACTGGGTTTTACACAGTCCTGTTCATGCTATGCAATATTTGGTACTGTTCCTAGGAAAAAAAATGTATGCAGCATTGGTGCTGTATTACCAGCACATGTGAATGAGGCCTTAGCACTTGGTCCAGCATCATCGGGAAGCATTGCAGACTTTACCAATGGTTTCATGATTACAGTCATTAACAATCATCAGTGGCATTAGTTGATGTTCTGTGTATTACTTATATTTGTATGGTTCATTCATTTATTAAATGACTATTTATGGCAGTTGAATTATAGTATTATTTTACCACTAAATTCATGTTAATACAGTCATCAGTGTGCTAAATGATCTATACTCTTCTATATGACCATAAATATTCCAACTGTTAATGAATAAAACGTCCCAATCCCAAATGTCTTCAGTGTCACCTGCCAGATATTTGTGTGAATAATATCTGCTTCCAGGATTCATCTGTACATTATACTTTTTGTGAAGTTGCTTGTTTAATGCTCTTGGTTTATATTGCTTCTTTACTGCATTTATGATATATGGTATTTCCAACCACTGTTTAATGATTGCTAGCCATGTTTACTTACAACATTCTAACAATGAAGTAGATTTGGGAACCAACTTTATGTCCATAGTTATTGGTAAGTGTTCTGAGCAGAATTGATCATAAAAGGAACATGTCAGGTGGTTTATGCTGCCCTATGTGAGAGCAGGATGTGATAGAGGAAGACAAACTGAGTTCTGTGATATATAGATTTATATATTGTCTCAACACGCTGTTTTATACAGTCACAACCAGCTTTAGACTCACACTTTCTGGTTAGGCTGTGAGAGGTTCCATACCAGTGATTATGTCAGGAATCTCCTGCAATATCTTGGAACTTGCTAACTGTTTTCGCCCTTAAGTTTTCCCTCAGTCAAGATGGTGGATCGTGTCTCAGCTGGTTGCCATCTTGTTTCCTGTTTCCTATATAAACACCTCAAGCCTGTTGCTCATTGCTTGAGTATTTTGTTCTAGCTCCTGCTTGCAGTCCTTTCGCCTTGGAACCTACTTTCCAGTCTGTTCCTCTCCTCGTAGTTCACCCTGCAAACCACGGGACACCTGCTGACCTGTCAGTCTCCTTCTACTCCTTGCCTCGGATCCCTGCCTACTTTCCTGCTGCTTCCGGATCAAGTCTCCTGTGTATCCCTGTGTTTTGGCCTGCCATTGGATTCCAGCAATATACACTAGTATCGTAACAGATTAACATATCGGCTACGCTATTCCTAGCTGAGCCAGTTATGGTGACATGAGTGCAGGAGGTTTGAAAACAGTAGTGCATAAGCCTACAGAGCTATAGAGGGTTAAAGTTTGTCAATAACTAATGTAAACAAGCTCTGTCTTTCAAGATAGGAACAAAGCAAAAGCAGAAGATAAGATCTTCTAACTCTGGAGAGAAGCAAAATCAGAAAAACAGTGTATTTGGTAAAAGTGTTCATTTACCTTTGCCTACATGCTTAAAGCCAATGAAACAATATTAACCCTTTAAGTGACAATGGAAGTCCTGCTCACTTCATCCACGTATCGGGATTGGCAGCTTTCCCTGCATCAGTTTGTGCATAGAGTAAATTGTCAATCAATGTATGTGTGCCGAGTAAGCTGTACTTTCACCTTCTGTGGTGTTTATTTCTCTGATTCTTACTCCGAAATCCTTCCTCAAAAGATATAAATCACAGAGATCACCTGCTGTCAGATTGGCCAGCACAAATCACCTTACAGGTTCGGTTTAACCTTTTAAAACTTTGGATTTCCAGTATGTAAATGTAAAAAATGTGGTTCAAAGGTATAGACAAAGAAACTTAGGAATTTGACTGCACTATCCTGATCCAACAACCATCCCCACAAGATTACACGGAACCCACATATAACAGATGGTATGACTGTCCAGCCTTTGACAAACGTAACCTTACAAATGTGTTGTAGATGGAACCGCAAAGGGGCTCGACGTCCTAGTGGGGGATCAAATCGGTATATTGAATGACACGTGCCAGAGAAAAATCACAAGCTGACAGTCTGCAGTCAAATGAGTTCTCTGTCTTTAATACAAAAAACACAAGTTTTTATACTTTGGGCGTGAGCAACATTCCATAATCAACGTGTGACATTACATCCACCCTCTTAATTGGTTTTTCTTATCTACATATTTGCTTAACACAGCCCACTTTTGTTTAAGAGAAGCAAAATATTTCAGGCCAGTGGCCATCTTGGTTATATTAAAGGCACAATAGGGTGTGTCTGGATGCAGGCGCCATCTTGTGGGTGAAATAGACATTTCACCTAATACATTCCATAACAAATGGATTGTGGGTCATTTAGGGGGACATGTATGATCGGCGTTTTCACCGGTTTTCTGGCGTATAATGCGCCTCTCTGTGCCAGCTCCGCTGTCGGACGCACCTCCCCTCTGTGTTAGGCGCACTAGGCGAAAGCTTCGTCAATTTCTAATGCGCCTAACATGAAGAGGCGTGCTGTGGCCATTCTGGGGCGGAACGCACCACATTTGAAAACACTGACGCATGTATGAATGCGGGTCGGCAAAGTAAGGCGCATTAAAGCTCCGACAGGCAAACCTATGTCAATGTGGTCTGTCTGTCGGAGGCGTCGAAGTTTGCCCCGCATGTATGACTGCACTTCGGCACCGCCATACATCAGGCGCAGTTTTCACGGAAAAAACGTGAAAACAGGCGCTTCGACGCGCCGATCTTTATACATGTCCCCCTTAGATGTTTCATGGCAGTGAAACCTTTGAATTATGTATAATACAGGTCACAGTCAATGCTTTTGAAGTTTCTCCAAACCCTACACTTGAATCACAGCAATCAATTTACTGCAGTGCATAGCAATACTCTTTGTTCATATGCCCAACATTCTTTAATTATTTCACTTTATCTTTATAGTGTCAAAGTGTCATCCCATATACAGCCATCATATTCATAAAAGTCTATGTAATGCCCACCACTTCGAGTCTGTTACTTGCCAGGAGTATAGCATCCATTAGTTATCCACTTTGTTATCCACAGAGACTTTGTTGGAAGGAAGTGCTATAATGCTCGTGCTGCAATAGTTTCAAGTTGGCCATCATTTACTATTAAGGTTGCGGCAGACAAGTGTTATAGGATGTTCCAAAAAGTGGTGCATTTTTTGTGCAGCATGCTGCTGTGTGTTTGCAGACACATTCGTTATGGGCATTAGACACTTTCTGGGACCTCTCCAATGTTGGCATGTGGCTTTATGGAAAGTGGGTGGGATATTGTGGGGAAGAGGGCACCTTGTACAAACAAATTTTACAGGATCTCATAAGTTGGGTTTTTGGTATGTATGTAAGTCTATGGGACTTGAAAGCTCTTTCTATGAAACACATTGGGCTACATGTATGAAAACTGTCTAGGTCTAAAACTCAACCTGTTGCCCGTAGCAACCAGTCAGAGCACCCCTTTAATTTTTCCAGAGCACCATAAGAAATTAAATGGGCACTGTGATTGGCTGCTATGGGCAACAAAGTGAATTTTAGACCTAGACAGTTTTCATACATGTGGCCCATTATTTTGATTCGTAGGTAGAAAACAATGTAGTACCTATTCAATGCCCTTTCTTACTCTACTCTACATCAAGAGACTGAATCATATTTACGTGCTTGATCAAACAAAATTTAATCAATGGTTGTTGACTATTCAAATGCAATTAAAATTGATCCAATACATTTTTTTCACCTTGCCAAAGAACAAAAATACTATCCATATAACATTCACACGAGACGGATCTGTTGCTGATTTATTGTGGATTTTACTGAGGAGTTTTCTACATTATCGTGAAAGGAAGAAGGCAAAATCCAAAGAGTGTAGATTTTTGTAAAAAAAATTCAGCAGTATACAGTAGTCCACAATTAGGCTGAGTTTACATGATTTATTTTGACACTTAGCTTATGTTAACGAGGCTTATTTTGGGGTGCATTTCGTTACATATTGCGAGCTTACTGCGCTCTAATACGAGCGAAATGTGCCCCAATCATTACGGTAATCCACAGTTCTCATAGAGAACTATGGATTACGCCTCCTATCATAATGATTAAGGACCTTTGGATCTGAAACGCGTCAATGGGATCTTTGGTCCGTGCACTTTTCCTGTCTTTTGAGTGTGTTCACGATTTCTGTCGTTTTATGGATTTATAAATGCTGTTTTATTGCCTTCTGAACCTTGGACATTTGTGACTGCTTTCACCGTTTATTTTTTGCCTCCAAAAATCCTTGATAAAAAAAGATCAAAGCATCATATAAACCCGATAATGGTACCAATAAAAACGTCAACTCATCCCACAAAAAACAGACCCTTTATCAGCTCCATATACAGAGAAATAAAAAAGTTATGACTGTCAGACTATGACAACATAGAAACGCACTTCTATTGTGTAAAAGTAGCAAAACATAAAAAACTATATAAAATTTATATAATTGCAATTGTACCAACCGCATAGTAAAGTTATCATATCATTTATCCCACATGGCGAACACTGTAAAACTGTAACCCAAAAAACAATGGTGGAACTTTTTTTTTTTTTAATTAAAAAGAAAACCTGTAGAACTCCTGTGTACTAGAATTACACAATATATGAGATCCCTGAGGGGTGATGAATCCAAAATGTGGCGACTTCTGGAAGGTTTCACCTGTTCTAGTACTTTGGGGGCTTTGCAAATGCAATATGGCACCCACCAAATTCTGCGTTCCAAAGGCCAAATAGCACTCCCTCCCTTGTATGCTCTGCCATGTGTCCAAACACACCCACATATAGGGTATTGCCAAACCTGGAAGAAATAGTGTAATAAATTTTGGGGTTTCCTTGTAAAAATTAAACATTTTCAGCTGAAACTGTAGATTATTGGAAAAAAATAAAAAAATTTATTTTCACAGCCTAATGTTAAAAAAATTTGTCTAACACCTGTGGGGTCGATACACTCACTAAACCCCTAGATATATTCCTTAAGGAGTTTAGTTTTCCAAATTAGGTCTTTTTAAGGCAGTTTGTTTTGTTTTAGAACCATGGGGTGTCCACAAACCTGGAATGGTGCCTAAAATATATCCTAATGAAAATGAGACCCCAAAATCTAGTAGGTGCTCCTCCTACTCTGAGACTTGTGTTTGAGTCAAATAGCGCTCTAGACCCACATATGGGATATCACCAAAAACAGCAGAAACTGGGCAATCAACATTGAGTTGCAGTTCTCTGTTATCCTCTTCTGTGTTCCAGTAAATAATGGATAAAAATTGAAAATCTGCAAAAAAAGTTTTGTAATTTCACCTCATTTTTGCTTTAGTTTCTGTGATACACCTAAAAGGTTAACAAACTTTATAAGTGTTGTTTTGAATACCTTGAGGGGTGCAGTTTCCTAGATGAAGTCATTTATGGAGATGTCTAACATAAGGGTCCCTCAAATCAACATCAGAACTGGATTGGTCCTTAAAAAATCAGTGTTACAAATTTTCTTGAAAATGTTAAAACTTACTACAAAATTTAAGAACCGCCTAAAGTCCTAAAAAAATAAGAGATTGCTGAAAAAATAATGCTAATATTTCGTAGACTTATGGTAGATGTTCGTATTTCTGTCTTACACGCAGAAGTTTTTAAACTTTGAAAATGGCAAATGATTCCAAATTTTCTTAGTTTTTTTATATTTTTCAGAAATAAAAAAGGATTGTTTCGAAAAAAAATAATTGCTACTTTAAAGTACAATGTGTCATGAGAAAACAATCTCAAATTCACATGAATAGGTAAAACCATTAAAAAGTTATTCCCCGATAAAGCGACATATGGCAGATTTGAAAAAAGGGCTTGGTACTAAAGTCCAAAACAGGCTTAGACCTTAAAGGATTAAACAAGTAGTTGGTGGCTTTCTGCTATCCAGCACTACTATCTGGGTTCCCTGATATATAGCAGTAATGTTTATACCTTTAATTATTGCTGTTTATGTTGCTGTTTTTATTTATTTTATATTTATCCTTCCTTTGTCCTCCCTTACATAATATAGTAACCATTGCATACCATGAACATCATAAAACCTTGCATCTTGGAGATGCTCTAATCCAGTTGTCTATCCAGTGTTGGACTGGGGTGCCTAGGGCCGATCAGAGGAGTTGATTTTAGGGGCTCACCCTAGAGCTACTGTACTGTGCCTCACTGCCTCTGCCACCTGTGCAGTGCCCTCAGCCACTCTCATTCCAGATTATACAGTCTGGTTTTATGACATCATCACACTAACCTGTAATCAAGATGGGGTGCAGAGGCTTCTCAGTCTCCCACACTTAATTGCAGCAGGACAATGGGTGGTAAACATCATGACAACATATCTCCACCACATAGTGGTTCATTATACCAAAACATTTCACCACCACATAGTGGCTGAATAATACCACCACACAGTGGCTAAATAATACCAACAGATATGATCACCACATAGTGACTGAATAATGCTGCCACAATTTGGCCGCATGCTACTCAAACACATAGGGTGACATGTATGAACAGATTTGCGCCATTTTTTGGCATGCTTTGAGTCAAACAAATAGTCGGAGCCCTGTTCTATAGATGAATGAACCATCGTACAGCAAAACTTGACACCAAAGTTTGACGCAAAACTGTCATATAACTCCACACCAGTTTCAAAGTGGCAAGGTTGAGACTACTGTTGACTTAGAATGGGACACATTTATAAAGTGCTATGAGACACTTTCATACATACTGTCTGATTGTAGACTATTAAAAACAGAGGTAGAACTGCAAGTCGGTGCTAGGTTTATACAAGTCCCAAATAGTGACTGAATAATACTCCATACCGTCACGAATGTAAACCATTGTACTACGACTAATATTACCACCATACAGTGACCATATAGTGGTAAATACCAGTTGTACAGAGACCCTCTGCAACATATAAGTGATTAGAGTAAAGTTATATCTAGTGACTCACAGGAGACGTCTTCTCTGAGTCATTTTTTCCTCTTCAACCGGTTCACACCACCATGACAGCTTCTCCCGGCTATGACTCGTCCCTGCAAAATTTACCACACTTAGACTCCTTACTTTTCTAGCACTTTCCTACCAATTCACATGTTTGTACAAATTTCCCATCCATAGTGTCCCTAATGGTAATGACCCCTTTGTGCCCAAAACAATAAAAATGCACCCAAATGACTATGGGGCTTCTTTTTGTGTACCAAGTTTTAGTCTTCTTTTGTCCCCATTTAGTAGGTAGGTAGTCCCCAATTAAACAGGTAGGTTGACCGCCCCACTGAAAAGGCGGTCAATTAATTAGGTGTATAGCTCCACCCCCCGGTTAGGTGGATAGATTTATAGGTCTCCCAATAAGTAGGTATCTAGGTCCCCTGTCGGTAGATAGGAATACAGGTCCCCCATTAAGTAGGTGGGTAGGTAAAAAGGCCCCTTATTAGGTAGGTATCTAGACCCCCATAGATGTGTTGCCTTCCCTGCAGGATAGGCACATGGGTCGCCCAGTAGGTAGGTATGTATATAGCTTCCCCCAAAGTAGGTAGATATATAGGCCCCTCCATTAGGCAGGTGGGTATACAGACTCACCATTGGTGGGAAGGTATTGAGGCCCCACAGTAGGTAGGTAGATATATAACCCCCCAGTAGGTTGTTATATAGGCTCCCTGGAAGTAGGTGTATAGACCACTATAGATAATTATGTAGTCCACCTATAGGTAGATATATAGGCCCTCTGTAGGTAGACACCTTATAGGTAGGTATATAAGCCCCATGTAGGTAGTTATATAGCCCTCTATAGATAAATATATGGGCCCCTGTAGAAATGGTAGACCCTTTGTAGGCATATAGACCCTCTGTAGGTAGGTATATAGGCCCACTGTAGGTAGATATATAGATCCCCTATAGCTGATTTTATAGACCCCCGAATGTAGGTATAGACCCCTATAGGTAGTTTTATAGGCTCCCTGTATGTAGGTATATAGCTCCCCTGTATGGATGGATTCAGGTTTAAGATCATCAGATGAAGAAAAACTGTCTACAATCTGATGCTTAGGACTAGTGAACAATGAAGTTTTATGTTACAAATGAGTTCATACAGCCATTATTACACAGCTCAGGGTGCAGTGAAAGACAATGAGAAAACAGACACGGACAGCAGCCACTTTCACTTTCATTTTACACAGCTCATAGTGAAGAGAGTGCAGCCAGCCAATCACAGCACAGGGTTTGTGTCCTGTCCAGGGGACGTGTCCCAACATTGCTTAATGAAATATCATGCAGCCAATAACAGCAAAGGCGGCGAGGTCTGAGCTCAGATTAGCTCATATCTGCTATATTAAATGATTTAGGTAATGCAAACCAATTGCAAAAGTGCTTATTTTTACTGTCCCCATCATTACAGATATAATCTTTGTAGCGAGAAAACTCCTTTAAGAAAAAGATGCTGAATGTAAAGATCTATTCATACAGGAACTATGGCATGTGTGATCCCAACTTACGAGGTCCCCTTGTTGGCAATCATTGACCGGATTCTGCTGTCTTAATCAGGGCATACTTCAATTATCCCTGTAGACAAAGATTTAAAGACACACAAAAAATATTCAGAATGAGGAGACTGAAATCTGAAGAGTAATAAATTGAAGTTGGTTCTGATGTAAATGTAATTGTTTAGCAACACTAGCATCAATGAAAATTGCTGCTGCACCACAATAGATGGTGTTACTATAAAATGTTAATTGAACAGGTATTAACATTTTAAAGGAATCAGAAGAACATATACACTCACCGGCCACTTTATTAGGTACACCATGCTAGTAACGGGTTGGACCCCCTTTTGCCTTCAGAACTGCCTCAATTCTTCGTGGCATAGATTCAACAAGGTGCTGGAAGCATTCCTCAGAGATTTTGGTCCATATTGACATGATGGCATCACACAGTTGCCGCAGATTTGTCGGCTGCACATCCATGATGCGAATCTTCCATTCCACCACATCCCAAAGATGCTCTATTGGATTGGGATCTGGTGACTGTGGAGGCCATTTGAGTACAGTGAACTCATTGTCATGTTCAAGAAACCAGTCTGAGATGATTCCAGCTTTATGACATGGCGCATATCCTGCTGAAAGTAGCCATCAGATGTTAGGTACATTGTGGTCATAAAGGGATGGACATGGGTCAGCAACAATACTCAGTAGGCTGTGGCGTTGCAATGATGCTCAATTGGTACCAAGGGGCCCAAAGAGTGCCAAGAAAATATTCCCCACACCATGACACCACCACCACCAGCCTGAACCGTTGATACAAAGCAGGATGATCCATGCTTTCATGTTGTTGACGCCAAATTCTGACCCTACCATCCGAATGTCGCAGCAGAAATCGAGACTCATCAGACCAGGCAACGTTTTTCCAATCTTCTACTGTCCAATTTCGATGAGCTTGGGCAAATTGGAGCCTCAGTTTCCTGTTCTTAGCTGAAAGGAGTGGCACCCGGTGTGGTCTTCTGCTGCTGTAGCCCATCTGCCTCAAAGTTCACCGTACTGTGCGTTCAGAGATGCTCTTCTGCCTACCTTGGTTGTAACGGGTGGCTATTTGAGTCACTGTTGCCTTTCTATCAGCTCGAACCAGTCTGCCCATTCTCCTTTGACCTCTGGCATCAACAAGGCATTTCCGCCCACAGGACTGCCGCTCACTGGATGTTTTTTCTTTTTTTCGGACCATTCTCTGTAAACCCTAGAGATGGTTGTGCGTGAAAATCCCAGGAGATCAGCAGTTTCTGAAATACTCAGACCAGCCCTTCTGGCACCAACAACCATGCCACGTTCAAACGCACCCAAATCACCTTTCTTCCCCATACTGATGCTCGGTTTGAACTGCAGGAGATTGTCTTGACCATGTCTACATGCCGAAATGCACTGAGTTGCCGCCATGTGATTGGCTGATTAGAAATTAAGTGTTAACGAGCAGTTGGACAGGTGTAACTAATAAAGTGGCCGGTGAGTGTATGTTCACCTAAGTGAGATTCCCTGGACCCACGTAGGCATTAGGAGTCATCTGGCTGTGGATGCTTTGGGCATGTGTTGATCAGATGACCACACTGGCCACAACGGAAACACAGTCTTCATAGCTTATATCTTGTTTTATGTTCTTGGAAAGGGTTAACAGATTCAATTTGCATGTGTTCCTTAGAATCTTGGAATGAAGTGTCAAACTTAGGAGATGGAACAGAGGATGAGGAGCATTCTCTGCTGTGTTCCTGCAAGTGTGCAGGATGGTGAACCATCATGTCTTTTATGGCTACTAAGAATCCTAGGCAAAACCGACAACAGAGAGCACAGTCATTCCATTGTGGATCCACTGTAGAATGCCTAATATTACTGCAATATTCCACACTATCTCTCGTCTTTTTTGCAAAGACCG